>MU966937.1:32548-93872 GCA_036418165.1 Cooperia oncophora | reverse complement strand
GCATGAATGCAGAAGAATGCTCTTGCAGCAAGTCGGCGCTAGGCTGGCGCCGTGGTCAAAAATGGATGTCGTAAATCCAAAACC
Source organism: Cooperia oncophora (assembly GCA_036418165.1). Lineage (NCBI taxonomy): Eukaryota > Metazoa > Nematoda > Chromadorea > Rhabditida > Trichostrongylidae > Cooperia > Cooperia oncophora. The sequence continues at coordinate 93,788 of MU966937.1, read as the reverse complement.
GAAAAACGTATAAAGTATCCGAAAAATGCAAAAGGGTTAGTCGCCGATCCAAGAACCTTCTTCTCGAGAGCCCACCGCAATCCACTCGCCCATCCGCCGACCGCGGAACAGTGGTTGCGAGAATCGTTCAAGTAACTTCGGTATTACTCCAATCCGTCCACTTTCTTATTGGCTTTACTTTGGCTATCTTTTCAATACATAGTGAAGGGACACCTCATGAATTATGCACTACCAAAGTTACAACTACAACAGAGCCTTTAACACGGTTAAAATCGCGATTTTCTCGTCAAAGTTTTCACTCTATTTTGACCTTCCCAGAAACGCATAGCAAAAATGAAATCCATTGTTGTAAACCTTGCATGGACCCCTACAACAAAACAAACCATTTTTGAAAAAGCGCCACGACCTCAAAGACCTCCCTTGTCAGCGTTTTGGAGTGTTTCACTTCAAGCGATCACAACTTTCTTAATACTCATCGCATTTAATTGAAATAAGCACCCTTCGAATCAGCACACTTTTGCCAGTGTGATGCCGGTCGATAAATCCTATCAAAGAAAAAACTGGGTGATCGAGAATGCACGAAATCCACTAAGGCTTTTCTTGCCTGGTCCTGATTGATGAAGTATTTTCCAGCAAGGAAGTTCTGAAAATGTTTGAAAAGGTGATAGTCGATTGGTGAAAGGTCTGGGGAATATGGTGGGCGACAGTAGGACTCTGCTGTGGTTTGGTCTGGTGACAAAAAGCCACACTGTGACCATAATCTTTTTTTTTCGTGAGGATACCGCTTTGGAAATTGCCTGGGTGGTTCGTCGGCATCCAACCACTGTCCGGAACGTCTCCTGTTATCATACATGATCCACTTTTCATCAGAGGTGACAATTCGGCACAAAAACGAGTCGTTTCTATTGCGCAAAAGCAGTGAAGAAGAAACCTCGAGACGTGCCAATGTCTGCCGGTCACTCAAATTGTGGGGCACCCACTGGTCAAGTTTCTGCACCTTCCCAATGCGTTTCAGACCAACCGCAACAGTGGTTTACCAACAGCTAGGTTTTCTGCAATCTCTCGGACCATTTGGGGTGGATCAGCCTCCACAAACGCCTTCAAATCCTCGTCAGGTATTGCTTTGGGTCGACCGCTACTAGGTTCACCTTCAAGGCTGAAATCTCCGAACGAAATTTGTCGGAACATTCGCATAGTGCTTTCTCTAACACTGATGGGCTCCCAAACACTGATGGGCTCCCACACCTGGTTAATTTTTCGAGCTGTCTCGACTGCGGATTGACCCAATTTGTAGTTGAAGAACAATATCGTCTGAAGTTGCTCTTTCAACATGCTTGAAAAACTCTTGAAAAAAGGAGGTCAATCAAGCAATGGTGAAACGGCAGTTATACCATCAGATAGCGCGGAAAATTCTCTTCAGGATGTACTACTGAGACGCAAGGGAGAATGAGTTTTTAAACAGCAATGAATGTTCGAAAAATAGTAACACAAAACGCTGATGACTTTCCGGACAATTTAATAAATTGCCGCGATTACAATTACAGGTACTGTGGGTTCAAGTTCGAACGAGTAGCCGATAAGTGACTCCAAAGTACAAACGGAAACAGAAAAAAACCTTGAGAAGTTTCTAACAAGACCCTTCCCTAACAGTCACACAGCCTCATTGTATGAATTTACCGCTCACCGAAGTTGCTGGCACATCATCACCCTGCTGTTATGTGCAACCCCTGGCTCACAAATCGTTCCTTCGCGTCTTCACACCAAACGTCATCTGATACTAGAAGAAAAAAAAAACAAGAACTCTGGAACAGAAAATAGCTTCTCTGTACATGAAATAAGGACCACGGTAAGCAATGCACGACGAGCTTTCACTTCCCGTGCCCTAGCCTTAGTAAGCGGAGGTTAGCAACTGTCAAGTGTGCTCTCCACACCTCATCCCATGCCCTACCCCTTCCAACCTTGACCCGATCTCAGAATTGTTGTGCAGGTAAAACCTACACAACAACTCGGAGATCGGGTCAAGGTTGGAAGGTATTTCTACGGACAAATAAACACAAGCAAACGTTGCAACATATATTGTAGGGATTGTTGAGCGACTAAGCGATTCCACAGAATCGCAGAAGCGCATTTAAGCGCGCAAGAAATAGATAACAAAATAAATACAGTGTATACGGCTAAAGACTTTTCTCTCGTCTCTTCACCACTCCTACAACGTGAACATTTGAAAGCTCAACTGTAACTTAATTTTTTCGCAGAAAAATGTCAACAGGTTTGCCAAGTCGTTTGTATACAGATACATTTGCGCCTTGAAATGCTGAGCTCACATCAGTTCCCAGACGACACGAAATGGTACCTTCAAAGTTTTTTTTAATGTGGCACCCTGCTTACGCAGGTACTGTTGAGGTAGTGCTGCCGTTTCCCATCCCCACGTGTTCCTTTCCTCCGAGGTTAGCTAGTTGCTACCATGCTTGCCTGGTTAAACAAATACATTATGCTACACATCGGCTGAACCACAATTCGCTGTTAAGGTCAAATGGCGTTCGAAGTGCCTCGAAGATACTGGAAGAGAGTGTGTGCAACGTCCTTGAAACTGCTGATCAACGTTGGAAGTTCGTTAGACGCACATCTTCATGGATTTCTCCAATTCTCTCTAGTTTTCGCCCAAGTCATTCGGAAAAGGAAGAGGAAAAAGCGTTTGGTGATGAAGTGGGTAAACACATTCATTTGTGGATCATTCAAATCAAGGCAATTGGAGGATTTTTTTTTCCATAGTATTAGTACCCCTCCCCCATAAATCCTATCCGCAGCCTCATCGTGGCGTGGGGGTGAACGGTTTTGAACTGTTCCAAAAACGTACCAATGCGGGGCAGATAGTCTCATACACCCTCAATGTGTTTAAGCGTACCATGTGTCTTTAAATCGCCCAGGACAAGGAAACCCCAACAGGTCGATCCGGCCATTTGCAGTGAGATGTATAAATATGGTCGTGTCTTGAGCCGCTGAATCCAAATCTGCCCTTCTATTTTGCGGAACGATTCTCCAAAGGGAGTTACGGACCATTTAATCTTCGCTCCGTCTGCACAAGTTGAGAAGGATAACTGCAAGCGGCAAGCCGCCAATGGCCTAGTGGATAAGCGCATTGCTTCAGAGACACGATGTCAAATGTTGGAATCTTTGGCTCTTGTAATCTTTTGCTTTTCATTCAAAACGCTTGGTATGAGCCCTCCAAAATTTGTTTGGCCATTTCACCTGGTTTCTTGATTATTTGCCTACGGAAGGGGGACGATTCCCCATGTGTGGTTATTCTTGAAAACTTTTTCATTATGAGTATAACCGCATGTCACAAGGGTGGTTTTCGCCGTGAAATAACATCATATTCATGTTCAGCGAGTCAAACTACCCCTGGAGACAAGTTTCTAGCCGAATCTGATATTTCGACCGAACTTGGAAAATGTGCGCTGTTTCATGGGTAATCAGAAGCGAGGGGAGCTCACCTACCACCAATGAATGGTAAGTGGTACGATGGAACTGCCTCGTGGTAAAAAGGACAGTGATGCAGACGGCATGAATAATTATGCCGGGTAATGTCTTCGCGAAAAGGCACGATGAAGAGGTATAGTTTGAAGACCAGTCATCACCAGTATGCTAGTCGTAGTAGCGCTGTGGCTATCAGTCAGCCATAGCTATTCATAACCCATTTTCTAGAAGATGAGTTAGAACCTCGGATTTCGCTAGGGTGACGTCTCTAGGGGTTACTCGACTCTCTGAACACGAATATAATACCTGTTTTGCGTGACGAGAGCTGTGAATTGCGCTACAGAAGCTAATGCTTTGACGCTGGCGCGCGCGGAAGAAGAAGAGCAATAAAGAAAAACCTCCACAACTCCGCTCAGAGAGTCGTTCCGCAAATTTTAAAGATAGTCTTGAGTTCACCGTGTTAAGATGAGTACAATGATGTACATGTCATTGCAAATGACCAAGCTGACGTATTGGCCTTTTCTGTATTGGCCTTTTCTGGTCAGCTTGTGCAAACACAGCAAAGATTGAATGGTCCGTAACTCCCTTCAGAGAATCGTTCCGCAAAATCAGAGGGCAGATTTGGATTCAGCGGCTCAAGACCTGTCCATACATATACATCTCATTGTACATGGCCGGATCGACCTGCTGGGGGTTCCCTTGTAAGATGACGATCTGTACTTTCAACGCACGGGCGCCTGCAATGGAAGCTCACATCGAAGATCTGATGTTGCAAGCCAGGAAGATCAAGTGCGACGTCATCGGACTGACCGAGACGAGGTGGCATCGCCCGCTACACGTCGTATACGAGACTGGAGAAGAACTGTTCCTCGGAACATGCGACAGCAGAGGCGTTGGCGGTGTGGGCGTTCCCGTCAACATGCACTTGGCCATGAACATCGATTCGTACGGAAATCTGACCACCCGAATTGGACGTTTGCGATTGAGAAGATGTGGTTCAACTCAGCTTTGACAATCTTCGTCGCCTACGCACCAACATCAAGCTACGACGAGGATGAGCTCGAAGCGTTCTATATGGAATTGGAGAAGTTCTACAAGGGAGATCATCCCTTCTTCAAGGTCATCGTCGGTGATTTTAACGCTAAGATCGGACCAAGAAGAACGACTGAAGAACTTCACATCGGAACTCACGGAATGGAGTGGAATGAGCAGGGTGAAAGGCTGTCTGACTTTATCACGTCGATCCATACCATCCATGGTAACTCGCAGTTCCAGAGGCCCTACTCTCTACGCTGGACATGGGAGTCTTCTGGTGGACAATTCCATGATGAGATCGACCACATCATCTTCAATCGAAGGTTTTGCCTGACCGATGTCGCTGTTGCTTCCTAAGTTCTAACACGGGATCGGACCACCGTTCTCCTTCGCGCAAGATTCCGCTTTACGATGCGAGGGAAAGAGCTGCGAAGTTCAAGAAGCGAAGCCCCAAGTCCATCATCAACTGGGATCACTTCACTACTCTCGCTGCGGCTCTCGGAGGATTCAATAATCGCACACATCGACGAGGAATACGAACGGCTTGTCGCACACCTCCACGACTGCGCAGAGAGTCAGAGTATCCAAGATTACAAGAAGCGTCTATCTCTGGAAACTCTCCGAGCTGTTTCGCCCAACGTGGAGCCGCACGAGCCGCAGGTAATTACCACTGAAGTCTAGCTTGTGAAGCTATGCAGAGAAGAGATAAAGGAAGACCTCAAGGAGAGAAGAGCAGCTGTACTGGTGGAAGCCGCAGAGGCGGGGAAGAGCCATCCGCAAAGCCCGCCGCGACTTCGTCAACTGGCAAGGACAAGATGACCGCCCTCCGACGTCCGCGACGGAACAATCACGCATCCAAAGGGCAATGGAGAAGGTCATCCACGAATCTACTCTGACCTCTTCGACAGCCACGTCCATCTGCCACCATAACCGCTTGGAGCAAGATGAATACGTCGCTTCCTTGCCACTTCTCCCTTCCGAAGTCCGACATGCCATCTCGTCGGTGAGGAATCGTACGGCACCCGGTCCCGACAGGATCAGACCTGAACATCTGAAGAATCCTCCGCCAGTTCTCGTCAAAACTCTGGCTCGACTCTGCACGGCTACCTGTCGCGAATGCAAGGTACCCACCTCGTGGAAAACCAGCAAGAGGTGTGCTGCTGTACAGAAGGAGACCTATACGACATTGGCAATTATCGCTCAATCTGCCTGCTGTCTGTAGTCTACAAAACTTTTCACACGAGTCATCCTGAATAGGATGAACACTAGGCCGAAGGACAGCCATGCGAGCAAGCAGGGTTTCGAAGAGGATTCAGCACGATTGATCACATCCACACGGGGTAACGAAGCTCACTGAAATATCGCGAAGAGTACAAGATGCGTTATCTCTCACGTTCATCGACTTGAAGAAAGCCTTCGACTCCGTTGAGGACAGAAGCGGTTATCGAGCCCTGCGGCACAGGGCGGGTATTCCGCTCAGTACAGCAGGATTCTTCGTGAGCTCTACGAGCAACTTTTACGACCAAAGATATCACCATTCTACAAGGAGATCATCATTGATAGTGCAAGAGAAGGCGATCCGACAGGGCGCACATCTCGCCCAAAGCTCTTCAGCGCCTCTCTCGAGAACGTCATGCCGTCAACTGGAATGGGAAGACACGGAGTGAAGATCGGAATGTCAGGTGGCCGTCGGCAACTACACCATCTCCGCCTTTTGCCATGACGACATCGTTTGATAACATCAAACATCGAGCAACGCGAAACGAATGCTGGCTTGATTTCGACTGCGCGTGTGGAAAAATCGGTCTACGGCTGAATCTAAGGAAGACGCATATCACCAAAAACGGCTATTGGTTTCTGAGCATTAACGCTTCAACGGGACGACGATCTCTGAATGCTCTAGCTAGGTGTACCTGGTTCGGGAAAATCAATATGCGTGAACGACTACGTTTTGCAACCAGAGCTGAGCAGGAGAAAGCGAAGCGGGCTTGGGGAACCTCAGGGAACATCGAGGGAGTAGCGAGGAAGACTCCTTCCTGCCTTGACGTACGCCTCAGAGACTTGGACTCTACGAAAGCAGGATGACATGCGTTTGGTGTTATTCAACGCGCCACTGAAAGGGCGAAGCTCCGAGTTCCCCGCTACACGCAAGTGAGAGAGGGAATCCGGAGCTCCGCACTCCGCCGACGATCGAAGATCAGAGACGCCGCCGCATTTGCCAAGGTTTCGAAGATCAGGTGGGCCGGACACGTCATGCGTTTCGAGGAGGACCGCTGGACCAGAGGGATCACCGATTGGATTCCACGGGATGTCAAGCGAACGCCTGGACGACCGCCTATGCGATGGCCAGACTTCTTCGTTAAAGCTCTGAACGAATGGTATGAAGTTCATCGTGACCTCGAGCAGAGGGAGTCCATTGGGCAAGTCTTGCACGTTGCAGGGACGAATGGAGACGTTAGTGGCGCGCGCTCGAGGAACTCGATGATCAACGGGAGCACAGGTGATACAATATCAGTATAATTGGTGGTGACGTCAGTTCCTCCAAGTGGTGCCACCGGGACCTGCTCGCTTTTGCGGGCTGAGCAGAACACGAAAGCAGGCGAGAGGCGTTCGTGACGGGCCGGCTTACGAACACCCCATGTCACATCATTATGTTTAACTATGCCTTATGAATTTCGAGATAATGCTACGGCGTCCGCGGGAGGCGACGCGCACTCGCAAGGCCCGATGAGTGTGAAAAATATGCGAGGGTCCTCGTTGCAAGGACGGCATAGGGGGCAACCAGGCTAGTCCTAAAGACGTGCAGTGTGATGAAGGCTCGCATTGCGACGCTGAACGTTGGCATGTTGACTGGACGATCGTATGAGTTAGCAGAAGCCCTACAGCGTAGAAAGAACGACCTCTGTGCCGTGCAAGAGACCAGATGGGCTGGTTGCAAGTCGAAAGAGTCAGGCCGGCTTCAAAGCCGTTCTTTGTGTCGGGCCGAAAACTACGAATGGTGTGGCTGTTATCGTGTCTCAGCGATTTCGCGATTCGATTATGAGCGTAGTTCGTTTCGACGACCGTTTAACGAAGATTGTTGTCGCTATTGAACAACGACTGCACCACTTCTTCTCTGCATGTGCCCCAGAAACTGGATGCTCTGAGCAGTCCAAGGACGAGTTCTGGGCTCTGCTGGACGAGGGCTGAAGTGCCACCAAAAGACGGTACCATTGTAGCAGGCGATTTGAAAGGACACGTGGGCGCTGCAAAAGACGGCTATGCTTGTCATGGCGGATTCGGCTACGGTCCACGGAACTCCGATGGTGAGCGAATCCTTGAGTTTGCTGAGTCGCATAATTTCGTCATTCTGAACACAAGATTCTGTAAACGTGACTCCCATCTCATCAGTTCTACAGCAGGAGTACCAAGACACAAACAGACTCTGTGCTCATCAGACATGGCGACCAAGAGCTCGTGACAGACACTATGGTAGTACCGTATGAAACGGTTGTCACGCAGCACCGCCCACTGATCTTCACGCTCAGACTTGTAGCTCCCAGACCGAGGCAGGCATAACGATGCGGTCCTGAAAGAATAAAATGGTGGCGATTGAAAGAGCGGGAGGCAGCTGTGATTTCTCCTATTCGACTACCTGAAGCCACAACTGTTCAGGAGACCTGGAACGAAGCCGCTAATTCTATCGTCCAGGCCGCCCGCTCCGAACTAGGCACAGCAAAGCCTGGACGGTGGAGTATTGACAAAGAGGCATGACTCTGGACGGACGACGTCAAAGCAAAGGTTCAAGAAAAGAAGAGGCTCTATCACGCGTTTCTCGAGCACAAGTCGGCTGACAACTGGCGGCAGTATCGGGAAGCGAGGAATGCGGCAAAGACGGCCGTGGCTGCTGTGAAGGCCGCTTACTTCGATGATATCAGCAAGAAGCTGGAGTCGCGCGACGGTGAGCGGTACCTGTACGGACTTGTCAAATCTCGTCATTGCCAAACCAAAGACACTGAGAAGTTTTTTGGCCTAAGTGATGAGAATGGCCACCTTCTGATGGACCGAGGGTATTGAAAAGATGGCGTGAATACTTCGAGGGCATTCAGCGGTGGAATTCGCCCATCCCGCTTTACCCTGTACCGCACCAACATTTGGTCCCGTTCAGAAGATCACCGTATAGGAAACAGAAGCTGCTTTGAGGAAGATGAAAGCCGGCAAAGTAACAGGCCCCGACGACATCGCAGCTGATTGGAAGTCACATCGCTGGTTTTGTGCGGGTTGGTTGACGAAACTCTTCAACCAGATCGTCGAAGAGAAGAAGGTGCCCTAGGACTGGCAGCAGAGCGTGACGATCCCAGTTTGGAAAAAGAAGGGCAGCCCGGCAGAATGCTCGAACTACCGCCCAATTCGCCTTTTCTCGCACACTATGAAAATCTTCGAGCGAATTGCTGACACCCGCGTTCGTGATATTGTCGAGCTTTCCACCAATCAGTGTGGCTTCGTGGCGGGTTGTAGCACCGTCGACGCCATACATGCCGCTCGCCTATTGCTGGAGAAACGCCGTGAGAAGCGAAAGCCCGTGCATATAGCTTTCTTAGACCTGAAGTAGGCATTCGATCGTGTGCCACGTGATGTCATATGGTACGCTTTGAGGCGGCACGGCGTGCCTAAGAGCTAATTGACTGGGTGCGCATCCTTTACTCATGCCCAGAGAGCCAAGTACGCTCACCAGCGGGTGTCTCAATGGAGTTCCCCATCACCGTTGGGGAACATCGAGGCTCTGCGCTCTCCCCCTTCTTTTCTTGGCCGTCATGGATGCCATCTCACGAGATCTTCACACGGAAGTGCCTTGGACCCTGCTTTACGCTGATGACGTGATGCTTGCCTGTGAAAATAAGTGTGCACTGGAACAGCAGGTGCAAGCTTGGGCCAAGCGTCTGGCGAAGTTTGGTTGCAAGCTTGGGCCAAGCGTCTGGCGAAGTTTGGTCTCAGGTTGAACGTCAGCAAGACCGAGTACCTGACAACCGATCCAAATGAGCCGGGCTCCATTGAGATCGATGACACGGTGCTCAAGCGCACGGAAACATTCAAGTATCTCGGATCAGCACTTGCGTCCGATGGCGGTCTGAACTCGGAAGTGAGCGCACGAGTGAGTGCGGCGTGGTCTGAATGACGACCCATGTCTGGGATCCTTTGCGACAAGAAAAGCTACAGCGTTTCAAGTCAAAGATCTATCGTACTGTCGTCCAACCTGTCGCGATAAATGGTGCCGAGTGCTGGTCCGCTAACAAAAAAGTTGAGGCCTGCCTTGGTGTGATGGAGATGAAGATGTTGCGCTGAACGGCGGGCGTCATGCAATCGGACCGCATTTGTAACGATGTTGTGCGCAAAAAGAATGGTGTAGCCCCCATAGCAGGGAAATTGCGTGAAACGCGCCGTCGATGGTACGGGCACGTACTTCGCGCGAAGGCTGACACTGTCCGTAAAACTGCTCTCGAACTCGAGGTACCAGGAAAGCGGCCAAGAGGGAGTTCCAAACAGCGCTTGCTAGACATGCTGCATACCTACTTGAAAATAGCCGGTATTCACCGCGATCAGGCATTCAATCGGGAAACGTGGCGTAGTTGTATCAAAAGAGCGGACTCCGCGATCAAGCGGGACAAACGCTGAAGAAGAAGAAGATAGTATTAGTATAATAAGTACTATTCAATTAAGAATTCCGACGCACAAATTATGAATCGGAGCGTTCTCACTAGGGAAGGTCGTCAGGTCGAAGTGGCCATTTGTGATGCGATGTAGCTCACTAGACGTGTTTTTAGACGCTGATCTCGAATCTACCTTCGAAATTTGCAAAGCGATTCTCTGAACCGAGTTATGAAGGTTTCTTAGAATTAAAGTGAAAGAAGACGGAGTCGAGTGCGGCTCAGGGCACGCCATTGCGTTGTGATCATTTCCTGGAAAATACGACGCCCCCTAATCCATCTTCAAGTACGACACCCTCCCCATGTTACCTCTTCCCTAGATTTTTCCAACCTCCTACCACTTTGTCTATTTTTCTCAAAAAAAATTTTTTTTTCACAAAATTTGCTGTCGAGCGGGCGGGGGGGAGGTCGCAGTACCTATTACGTCTTAAGCGCGTCCAGCACTCTAGCGCTGGTGTAGCATACTGACAATACCTCCGAGGAAGGGGCGATGATAGGAGCTACGATCATCGCCCACAAGGACACTATGAATTTATAAACAATGGGGACTTACGACTGACGATGAATAAACAGAGGAAAGCACATTCCCGGACTTTTCTGATTGCAAGAGCACATTTGCTTGCAATGGGGAAGCCCTATCTAGGAGTTACACCTTCCAAACACCTGCGCGAAAGCCCCATGCATGGTGCATTGCAGAGGTGATGCCAGTTGGCGCCCAATGGCCTATTTCCTTATACCCTTTGCGAAAACATGAGTTTTAGAAACATACCAACGTCTTCAAGCCAACTGGAGGTTTCATGGCTTCGGAGGGGCTGATTTTTCGTGTCGTGGGGGGATGGTTACGAAATGATCACAACGGGGAATTTTCGAATAGCAGGCCTAGGAAGAACATTAAAGTAGGAATCGGAATGGAAAGTAGGAATCTTCAAACATCCGGCACAATTCATTTTTTTACGAAAGGCCGTGTATGAAGCTCGCCATGGACGTCCAAAGCGTAGCGACTCGGGGTTCGCAAAAATGATCACAGATGGAACAAGGATGATCACATCGGGGAAAATCTCTGGAATCGGAACGTTTTTGAAATCACTCAATTCAGGTGACAGAGCCAACCTAGCTCTACTCATTCCCACTTACCCCTCTCCGATAGCTTCGCTTTTAACGAAGCTATTAGTGTTCAAATGAGGGGTACTTTTTACGTGTTTGGCTTGAAATTGGCTCCAGTCCGTAAAATAGCGCGCATCAATGAGCTTGAATGAGCGCGCTGACCGCGAACAGCCAAAATTAAAAGTAATCCATAGTTCCGATTCTCAGCTGACCTGGTGAGTTTTTTCTTTTCCGTTTGATTGCGAATCATTTTGATTGTTTATTTTTGTTGAGTTTGATTTTGTTTTGTTGAATTTTTTATTGTGAGGAAATTGCTCAGGATTCAATTTCTCCGGTTCCATAGGTAGCTTTTGCAATGGATTCTTTTCTAGATTTTGCGGATTAGTGGATTGGGATTTATCTAGACCAGATGAGGAGGGTTGGTGGGCGAAGTGTCTTGAAGGTTTTTTGTGAGGAAGGAGGAAAAAGTTTCAGCATTATTTTTTTTAGTTGACCTAGGAATATTTTGATAGTGACTAGTTCTATTTATTGTCATCTACACAGTCCCTTTTGAGCTTCTTTTCACTTGTACCGTGTACCACCGCTCTCTCCACTTCAACATAGGCCATGCGTTTAGACCCCCCCCCGTAGTGATGATCACAAAGATGGCGTGCTCTGGTGCGGCTGCCAGCCATTCGCATGAATTGCTGGGAAGCACCAACGCCATAAGGATCGGCTTGGTGTAGTGGTAACAGTCTTGGTACGCGGGCATGCGATGAAGAGTTCTCGTGAGAGGGAGTTCCTTTTGCATTTTGTGGGGAATCTTTCTTTCGAGTCTAGAAAACCCTCAAATGCCAAATGGGTACCATATTCGTGTTCAGGAAGCGAAACTACCCTCGAGGACAGGTTTCTAGCCAGATGTGATGTCTTGACCTAACTTTGGAATGTGCGGTAGCAGTTGTTCGAATGATGGTCACCAATACGTAGTTCCAGGGCCAGTTTCTTGTCGATTGCTTGTCTTTGGAAGGAATTTGCTTTGAGGTAAGAGAAAAACTTGAGCAGTAACAAAATGAATGCGTAAGAAGTGGCAAGACAAGGCTTTGTGCAGGAGAATGCATCGCCAGCTGAATAGGTGTGAACATCAACTGAACTAATCCATGGATGGTTCACTTATGGAAGTCAGGTCAAAATGCCAGATTTAGCTAGAAGCTTGTGTATAAAGGTATTCTGATCCGCTGAACACGAATATGACATTCGCTGAGCGTGCAAATGCCTGTATCGCGCGCGACGGACACCTGTACGCCCCTTACTTTCTCTGCACTACAAGGCTTATACAAGGAGCCTTAACGCAGCAATATATGGACGCAAACTTTTCTTCAGGCATGTTCGGGTGACCATTGAAGCAGGTTAGACGGCGAAACCACTTTTTGCCACGTTTGCGCAAGAAGCAAAAAAGTTAAGCTCAGCAGGGTTCCGATCCCATGACCTGATGCGTGGTAAACGCGGTGAAACAAAGCTCATAACTCCGTTCAGAGAATCGCTTTGCAAATTTCGAAAGCAGATTCGAGATCAGCGTCTAAAAGCACGTCTAGTGAGCTACATCTCATCACAATTGGCCACTTCGACCTGATGACCTTTCCTAGTCAGCAGAAAGCATAAACGAACTTCACTACATTAGTCACGCATCTGAACATCTTCAGCATTTTTCGGCGCTCGAAACATATGGTAGTCAGATGGGAGAAGTTAGGAGAAAAAGGAGGGCACGGTAGATGTAGAGACATCCGAGTATTCAAGCGCTTGTGGCAGTTTTCTGACAAGCAAGCTTTGCCACGTGAGGTTAGCAACAGCTATGAAGAAGAGCAATATAGGCTTATTCTTTACGCAACAGGTGGACTACGTCTGTCAACTCCTGCAGTTGAGATGAGTAGATTTGGGCGATCACGGTGTTTCACAAAGCCTTGGTGGTGAACGTGAGCATTAACACCTAATGTCTTCTGGGCAGATTCCAAGTGATTACGACATGCTACATTTTCAGCTGAACATAAATTGAGAAAAATTTTCTTTTTCGTTAGAAAAAAGGAAACGCGGAGAGAGTGCTATCTTGTTGAGAAAAATTTTCTTTTTCGTTAGAAAAAAGGAAACGCGGAGGGAGTGCTATCTTGAAGTGCAGCAGTGAACTCGAAATGAACTATGAATTGGAAGATGATGATGACCAAGGATATTCAATACATTGACGACAGCTTGATACGCATTTAATGCGCGCTCTGTAGGCCACGTGCGAATGCGCGAATTGTATACGAATCACGATCAACAAATCCGTATCGTATCTTTCACTAGTGCATGATTTTTTTGTTTAGTTTCTCCTATTAATTCTATAGGCTAGTCCTTAGTATGCTCGTACAACACGTGGTCCATGAAATAATTTAGTACATACTAGTTTGGCAAAGATTTCCTGTGGAAAGAGCACTTGATGCTTGAATTGGTTTGCTCCTCAACTTTGGATTGGTTTGCTGTTTAACTCTTTGCCAACAAATACAGACAATTACAACACTGATAATAACGAAAAAATATAAGGTGCAGGATTCTGAATCCTACAGAAAGTACCGATTTGCATTTTTTATGAAAAAATTGTTTAGAGACAAATTCCTGGCCCTGAGGCAAAGAGAGTCGGCCAGCCCAGATTTTGCCATCCTACTCTATATAATCCGCTAAGTATGTCTGTAAGTGTGTGTGTGTGTATGTTTGTGTGTCCGTCTGTCTGTCTGTCACAAAATTCATAGCGCCTTTCCCAGTAATAGTGAGACATTGATTTCAAGAAGTGATGTAGGCGGTGTGACGGGAACACAATTGGTGGGTGACAGGAGGTGATATCAGCTGATAAGATACGATAAGAGGAGTTGGAAGGGGAGGTCACCATATTCACAACGCGGGTGACAGCAGCAGTGGGGCGTTGGTTCCAAGCAGTGAAATAGGGGGTGGGACGAAAACATTATTGGTAGGTGACAGGATGTGATATCAGCTGATAAGATCTGATAATGGGCATTAGAAGGGAAGGACTACCAAATTCACAGTGCGGCTCGCAGGAACAGTGGGTCCTTGGATCCGAGAGGTGATATAGGGTGTGGGATAGGAACATCATTGGCGGGCGACAGAAAGTGGTAACAGTTGATAAGATACGATAAGCAGCCTCGGAACGGAAGGGTCATCAAATTCGTATCGCAGGTTACAGCAACAGTGGGGACCTCAGATGCGTGAGGTGATATAGGGTGTGGGAGGGGGACATATTGGCGGGTGACAGAAAGTGATAACAGTAGATAAGATACGATAAGCGGCTTCGGAAGGGAGGGTCATCAAATTCGTAACGCAAGTTACAGCAACAGTAGGACCTCGGATCCGAGAGGCGATACAGGGTGATATGATAGTGATACGGGACGGGAATATCATGTACGGAAGTGATAGGAGCTAAAAGTGACAAGGTAACCTGGGAAAATCCGCTTCACCGCTCACAACAACAATGCGATCGATATGGCTCAAGTATAACGATCTTAAGGTTCCAAAGAAATCATTCCTCGCTGCTTATTAGTAACGACATCATGTACAACCGCTAAGCTTGCTCTATTCCAAACGCATGGGATTTGCTTACAGGGATGTTATGAACAGCATCAATTCACTTAATCACGCTTACTACAATTATCCTCCATCAACAACCTTAGTGAGGGCTATTTAACGCGTTCCACTGCTGAATGCGGGAGTGCATTCCAAAGCAAGACACTTTAAAGAGACAGAATGCTGTTGTGTGTGGAGCGTGCGTCAAGGTTAGCGGGGCCAGCCTCAAAAATTCTGCGATTCCAGAGCACTCCAGGCACTTCGCACCTCTATGTGATACGGCCCGGCTTTGCGGGGCGTAGCTCCATCGCGCCTACCTACATTCGTACGATCAAATGCTCGACTAATACCCCGCTTTTCTCTCATCTGTCCACTTGATCAACGCTCCTTACCACCACTCCATACACCGTAATAGTGTTGAAAGGAGCAGGTATGATGCTTGGTCAAGGAATGTTGACCACCTGTTCGACTAAAAGAAGAGCCTGACACTAGGCGGCTAATGAAATGTGTGGAAGAAGGTAAGCGCCTGTAGCGCCAGTATCCTAGGACGGGCGCCGGAGTCAGCCGGCGAAGCCGGCTGGTAGTAAATAATTGACTTACTTCATAACTGCTCTCTAAACCAGATTCTTCGACCCAATCTCCAAAAAAGCGCTTCGAGGAGCAGCTTGAATTGTATGCGTACCGCGCTTGTGACGCTCAAGAAAGCGCGCGTGTCCCACGAGCCCGAAAAGCAAAAACCCGCGTTGTCGTCAACGTGTTAAACCAGTGGACAACGGTCACTAGAACAGAGACCATGTATAGTCTGTGCAAGATCTCATGCTTTCTTACTATTCAGTCGAGAAACAATATGAAATCCAGCGACTCGTTTTTTTTCTACCATTGCGCTCAACTGTTTCTATTAAGTTGTGCGGAAAGTTCTCGGCGTTTTGAGTGTTTCACTTTGAACGATCATAACTTTCTTAATACTCATCGGATTCAATCGAAACAAGCACCTTTCGAATCAGCACAACTTTGCCAATGTGAAACCAGTTGATAAATCCCATCAAAGAAAAACGGGGTGGTCGAGAATCCACGAAAGTTTTTTTTGCCTGGTCCTAATTGATGAAGTATTTTCCAGCAAGAAAGTTCTGAAAATGTTTGAAAAGGTGATAATTGGTTGGTGAAAGGTCTGGAGAATATGGCGGGTGAGGTAGAATGTCACCCCCCCCCCAATTCCTTCAGTTTATGGATAGTTTTGTGAACCGTGTGGGCGGGCGTTGTCATGCAAAAGAATCGGACCCTTTCTGTTGACAAGTGCTGGCTGCAGCTGACGCAATTTTCGGTAAATTTCGTCGATTTCTTCACATTAGGACTCTGCTGTGATGGTTTGGCCTGGTAACAAAAAGTTATAGTGGATCACACCAGCCGATGACTATCACACTGTGACCATAACCTTTTTGTCGTGAGGATTCCGCTTTGGAAATTGCCTCGGTGGTTCGTCGGCATCCAACCGCTGTCCGGAACGTCTCCTATTATCACACATGATCTCCTTTTCATCACACGTAACAATTCGGTCCAAAAGCGAGTCGTTCCGTTGTGCAAAAGGTGAAGAAGAAACCTCGAGACGTGCCATTTTCTGCCGGTCACTCAAATTGTGAGGCACTCACTTGTCGAGTTTTTTCACCTTCCCGATGCTTTTCAGACCATTTGCAACAATGAATTTGCCAACGCCTAGCTTTTCTGCAATCTCTCGAACTGTTTGGGATGGGTCACCCTCCACAAATGCTTCAAATCTTCATCTAGGGTATTGCTTCAGGTCGACCGTTACGAGGTCCACCTTCAAGGCTGAAATCTCCAGAACGAAATTTGCCGAACCATTGTCGCACGGTGCTTTCTCCAACACTAGTGGGCCTCCACACCTGGTTAATTTTTCGAGCTGTCTCGACTGCGGATTGAACCAATTTGTAGTTGAAGAGCAATATCGTCTGAAGTTGCTCTTTAGACATGCCTGAAAAACTCTCGAAAAAAAGGGGGTCAATCAAGCAATGGTAAAACGGCAATTATACCATCAGATAGCGCAGAAAATTCTCTTTAGGATGTATTACTGAGACGCAAAGGAGAATGAGTTTCATCAGCAATGAATGTACAAAAACAGTAACACAAAACGCTGAGAACTTTCCGGACAACCTAATATGTGAAAGACCCGAAGTCAGCAAGCATTCAGTTAAAGACACTCCCCGCGATCAATTGGTCCTCAAAATAATTCCGTGCCCTTTGAACTGTTATACGTGTTCACAAAGAGCATACCCTTTCGTTCCTCAAAACAACGCGTTAAAGAAGTTAGAAACATTTGCGCGTGGCAACAGTGGCGACATCATACTGTAGCTGGACGAGACAACGGCTCGCGAGCAGCTCCTATCCCTACAACACCCGCGCGGCACGTGTCGCGCGCAGCGCTTCTGGCACTTTGCCATCTTCAGTGATCGGAGCTTTCCATAGAGTTACAGTTACACAGTTCCATATAGTGTCACTGTCAATCAGACGTGCTCTCGCTGCGAGGGTCCAGGGGTATTTCCTCACGGCATCTACTAGCCCAGTAGTTGAAGGGAGAAGGTAAAGGAGGGAACAGAGAAGGAAGAAAGGAAAGTAAGGGAGGAGGGAGAAAAAAGGAAGGAGAAGAGTGGCTTTGCGGTTGACAAGTGCCCTGAAACGTTTCCATAGCGATTAAACGCAAAGCTCGCACTGATGGACATAAATTGAACACGACTCATGTTGTTTTAGAGTTCCATTGTCTTTGCAAGCGCGATTCCAATTAGGAGGATGTGAACAAAAGAGCAGAAAGCTTTTCTTGAGTTTCATCCTCTGCAAGCAATGGGAACGTGAACGGAAGAGCAGGTAGCTCGTTTTCTATATTCGTCGCAAGAGGAGGATAAGAAGTGAAGAGCAGTTAGTGTGTTTTTCAGACTCACCTAATGATCTTTTAGGTGGGAGCACTATTCAATTTTTACTACCATAATCTTAAGACATCAGACCAGTTTTACTACCGAGCTTTTTAAAAAGGCTAAAAATTTTGTAAGCAGACCTTCGACCTCCAAACACGAATATCGCATCGCTTGGCGAGGAATTGCCTGGCGCTCACGCCACGGTCCCACGGTCCAAGTTTAGCGCTCCAATCGCTATGGAGCGCGCGTCCTTCACGCTCGAGGTCTTAGGACAACTAATCCGTTTTTGTCTGCGTCTCGCTCTCGAGGCCAGGCACCAGTCGGGAGAGAACGCTGCGGTCAGGCACGCAGAGTGACTCACCAATTTGAGAAACGGTCACCATGCTTTCAATGTGAGCACGGTGATATTGAGAAAACTGGTAAAGGCTAAGCTATTCAATGGGAAACGAAGATAGCGTTGCCTTCACTATGGGCAAGTATTACACCGAGGACAGTGTAATACTTGCCCATTATGAAGGGAGGGAAATCATCACGATTATTCGAAACACTCCACGTGGATAACTATGTGAACACGAAAGAGGGAGAACTCAAAACAGTTTTTTCCGCTGCGAGCTTCTGAGCAGTCCAGGAAGAAGCTAAAGAAATGTTCTACAAGTTCACGATGAATTCGGGTTGATGGAAAACACTTTAGTTTTTCTGCACGAAGGATTCGGGTGGGCATGTTTTCGTTCATGCAAAAGATCCCGACTTATGTGCGCGAACACAAAGAAATAAAAAGTGTGAGAATGCCCTTTTGTGGCCTAGGAGATTGACCTGGAATACTGTTAACCCTTTCTTTTCTCCCAGAGATCACTAGTAATTCACCGTAGTACCACTACGTTCCCACCGGTGAGTCACCAGTAATTCTAAAAATGAACCACCGATTATCATCTAGTAGTTCTGAGTGAGAGGAGAGAGCGATAAAGTACCGGCAGCTAGAGGAAATTGCTCTCTCGCCACATAAAAAGGACTAGATGTCACACAATGTCACATGTCACACAACACACTCGTCCAAGACTGCTGAGGGGAGGTCTGTGTTTCGGGTGTTCCCGAGAGTTTTGTCCCCTTCTTTTTCTACTCAGGAGCTACTTACGGGATGCTGGTTCATAACGGAGCACCAACTGCCCGTAACATTTGATTGCCGGAACTGTCCGGCAATCAAATTAAGTGAAGTCACATCGCGTGCGAATTTGCCGAGGGGAGAGATAAAGGTGCGAAATGAGTGAGACATTGTTCACAATCCGACCCTGACGAAACGGCGGTTCGGCGAAAGGTAAAAATACTTGTTGATCAGAGAATCGCCAACCGCCCCGTTCGACGAACCGTCGCGGTTCAGCGGTTGGGCGAAAAGCAATAATAGATACGTATCGATTTCGCAGGCTCCGCCCTAGAGGACGTCTTAGCGTTTTTCGCCCAAACTCTTTCGCACCAACCGCCATTCCGATACGCATAAGAAAGGCCTTTCGGCTCAGCAGCGTTTGCTTTCAAGAGAACCCTGGCCGCAGACTGTGAACAGTGCTCAACTGACAAATGTCCAAAGGCAGGCCGCGCGCTGATTTTTTTGCGCCTTTCAATTTGTTGCCCTATTGGCCTAGAACAATTGCTTTTCAGTTCTCACCTCAAGGGATATACCAAAAATATTTGAATCCTGCAACCATGGCAGTATCCGCATCCATGAAGACATTACGAGCTTTGCAGTTTAAAACAGTGATGAGGAAAGGCTGCAATTCCTGCTATAAACATGAAGTGCAGTCTTTCATACCTTTTTAAGGTCGCAAACAGTGCGAACAGTTCCGCCAGTAGCTCAAGCTGGACTGAGAGAGATATTCTTTGGCTTTTCAGAGTCGCCTTATTGTTAGTAAATCGGAGATAATTCTCAGAGCTTGTCTGAAGCCATGGATCCTTTCGAAGCTGCTTCCCCATCTGATAGATATGTGAATGCCCTCAATACACTATCAGGTGCGCGCAGCCAAATTTTTGCTTTCGCATGCGCACTTGTTCTCACAGTTCAAGTCCACTTACACACATTAAACTCACTACTTAGTCAAAAGCGAAGTCATCGAACGCGTAAATGAAGGAGAGATTCGTTACCCTTGGTGAATTTCACAAGTGACTGAAAACACGATTCGCTGTCAAGAACCAATGCAAGTTTTGTTCGAAGCCCTGTTGGTCACTGTCCAGGTGTTCAGATTCCACAAAAAGAGAAGCGGTAAACCAAACCTGAATGATAAAGGATCAAAATATCATAATATCATTTGACCGACACTATTCTTACGCGAAAACAGCAAATAGACGGAGCATTTTCTCTTCCGAAAGTTAGCCGCCCTGACACACAACAAATACACTAACGTGTGCTGGCAAAACGGTAACAGTAAGTGAAAATGATAGGAGACGAACCGCGCTTGTTTTGAATGACTCACAACACCGAACATAAACAACTCGAATTATAGCGCCTGCGATCAATATACGACGTATCTTACAGCAACGTCAAAACAATACACGCGAAACACTGAATATAGAATGCAGATATGCGCTTTTTAATGATTTTGTCTGACAAGAAAAGTAAATAAAACTTGCAAAAACAGCTCCACGCTATGTCGACAGAAGCCACAAAAAATAGTGATAAGCGACTAAGATGCGATAAGGTCTCTACTGGGAAAGAAATGCGCGCTTCACAGCAACCCATTACAGCAGAGCAATCGATAAAACAGTCCAGTCACTCGCAATGTCTCTTCACATTTACTATGGCTAGGACTAATCATGATCTCGAAACCGCGCCTCGAAAAATGGGAATTCAAAAAAGGGCATTAAGTGAGAGCGAGCGGGTAAATCCGAGTTCGATAGGATCGGAGAATTCGCAGTATCTGCGAAACGATTGAGTCCTTTCTTTGATGACATGGACAACGAGTACTGCCTACGAATTTTTCGGAGCTAATTCGGGGCAAAGTTATCGACGATAAGTTGCTCCGATTCTCTTATTTGTAAAATTTAAAAGATCCAATATCATTACAAATAAGACCGGAGCAAACTGAATGGTGATTACAGTTATCAGGAATTAGCGAAAACAAATCACCACATTGGTGCTGCCTCACTTCTGAGAAGAAAAGAGTCTTAGCCGAGCGATGACAGACACCTGTGACTACTAGAAGGAAACAAGAACAGAAACAATAGAAAAAACCTCTAACAATCAAGGATGGCTACGATGAGCCGCTCATGATATTTTGGCATTATGACGAATGATCTGGTGACTCACATATAACCGGAAGTATATTATGGGAGGGAGAAACTGACGTTCATCCTAAAACCATTTGGCAGCTTGTGTATTTCCAGCATGACAATATTTTGCAAGCCATTTGAATTAATAAACAAGAAGCATAGTGTAATAAGCCCCAACAAGAAATGTAAAGTGTAATCCTTGATCCCAACGAGAAGAATATGGCGCCATTTCTTTCGTAGCAGATGCGGCTGTGTGCCGGTTGCGAACGTTTGCGGTGCTACAGTACCCTCGCACCTAGTTCCATTATTCGTTGGGGACGTAGCACCTTATTGTAGTTTTGGTGGTTATATTAAAGTGTCACATCTGTGAGTATTTTTTAGTCCTAGACTCTTCCTGTGCAGTAGCCTCGTGGAAGGAAGCGATATCATCGACCCGAAAAGCCTCTAATTTACATACGCATAAAGTAATCCCATGGTTTCTCCAAAATTCGCGTAATTCACATACGCATGAAGGGATTCAAACGCATTACGAAGTAAAAAAAAAATAAGGGAAGCAAGTAAAGGTAAGTGGTCCCTCTACAGAGGTCCCCTTGACAAAAGTTACATAAAATGTGGTAAACCATAGAGGTTATGAGTGAGTATACATTCAGTACTACCCAACCCAAGGGATGCGCCTCCACGGTTTCTCCACGCTCCATATTGTTGGAGAGCGTGACAAACTCTGATCTTATAAAGCCGGCACTGCTTCGCCTCTCGCCGAAATCATAAAAGTCTGGCACTCGTCAAATCGGCTGATCTCAGGAAGTGGAGTCGAGGGCAGAAACGGTAGTAAAAAACACAGTAACTTTACAGGTCATGTTTTAGCCGTTCCCAAGAAAGAGATACAGCCGTTTCCCGTGAGATGGTGACACAGGTCCCCCGGCAGACTTGCAGGGCTTCTCATTGTTTTGCGCCCCTGACTTTCGTAACTCGAAAATTTTTTGTGCGAGGTGTATGTCATTTGCTGTAATCATGAAGAGCTCTCTTATTCCAGTGCTGCTCCACAAAAATAAGCAGCTGCAATCAAACATGGACTATGGCGGAAATCGCAGTATGTAACACGTATTATCAGCATAACCGCTATCTTTTCACATATATTAACAGAATAACACATAGAGTCCGGCGCTATCCGTGGCCCTTTGTGGCTTTGGCCTGGGTTGGGGAATGGTGACGAAGGGAAGCTATCTGAAAATCTGTATTGCCCCTCCGCTCGAATTATAGAGCGCATGCTTGCACGAGAAGTCTCTGTCCCTCGACATGAATAAAACTGGGCGTGAAGGTCACTGTAGCCCCGCAGTTGGTACGCAATGGCACACAGCCGCATCTGTACGAAAGAATGGCGCGGAAGAATATATTCCAGGTGTAGCTTAGTAGATCCTAGGCATCGCAAGCAAAGTGGCAGAGAATTTTCTGACTCACTGACTTGACACGCCATAACATTGTTACACTAAACCAACTGGATCCTGCTACTAATACCGTGCATGTGACGCCATTCCCCTTGACCGTCCTCACCACATCTCGTATGTACATCCACGCTAGGGGACGCCCAAGAAGTTGGGAGGGTCTATGGCGTGAAATAAAGTGTACGACTGCAGTTGATGCACAGGCCATGCTCCATTCGCGCAATGCGCGGCGGCCGTATGGCCGCATTCATACATGGTGCAGAAATGCTGAGCCGCGGAATGTGAAGAGGTGCGGAATATGCAGAAACGGAATTGGGAGAACCGCGGAACTCGCGGAAGAAGAAAGTGTGTCTATCAATTTCAAAAACCGCGGAATATGCAGACATGCAGAAGTGTGGAATGTGCAGAAATGCCGAAATGCAGAAATCCGCTGGTTAGGCCAAGCGATCAATCCCTCAGGTCACTGTCCGCCATTTCGGCATTTCTGCAATTTCCGCGGAATCGGGAGAAATGCTGAATTTGTAGGTTCTGCATTTCTCCTGGTTCCGCACGACAGCAGGAACCAAGCGACCGGTCCCTATCACATCCTTGTCCGTCGTCCTAGCAGAAATGCGGCTTTCAAATGGATGCGTATACATCTCCTGTCTGCAATTTCGTCATTTCTGCAACATCGTCATGTATGAACGCGTCCTATTGCCGATGCGGGGGGGGGGGCGATCGTTTGTCGTTGGAGCGCATCGGACCTCCACCCATACTCCGCACGGTACGGTAACTTCAGCAGGCAAACAAGCCGACACCAAACACAGCATCTCACTACATCAACGTCGGAATTGCCTGGGTAAGGCCGCGTTCATACATGACGACGTTGCAGAAATGAGGAAATTGCAGACAGGAAATGTATATGCATCGGTATGAAAACTGCATTTCTGCAATTCCGCGGAATTTGCAGAAATGCCGAAATGACGGACAAAGAAGTGGTAGGGATCAATCGCTTGGTTCCTGCTCTCGTGCGGAATCGGGAGAAATGCAGAATGTGCAAATTCCGCATTTCTGCATTCTCCCAATTCCGCGGAATTAGCAGAAATGCCGAAATGACGGACAATGACCTGATAGGGATTGATCGCTTAGCCTCACCAGCGGTATTTCTGCATTTCGGCATTTCTGCACAATCCGCACACAAAAAATACGGTGCTAACGTATTTGGGGGGGGGGACCACGCGGCTCGCGGCGAGTGATGACTCATCGGCTCTTCTGCTTCCTCCTCGGCAAAATAGAAGTAATTTTATATTTAGGACGAGGATATGACACCATCTTAGCTATATTAAATTGTTAAAATAGTCAGCGCTGAAAAGTGTGAGGAAAAAATTGTAGGCTGGAAGGTTCTACTGCAAAAGATTGCTGCCTGCTTGTTGTTTACTGTTATTGTTGACTACGACAAAACAAACACTTGTTTTCAGCTTCCGTTGGGGTTTCTTAGCAAATTCCCGGTGTATCTTGTTTGTTTTATTTCCATTTGGCCGCTGAATGGGCTTCAAGTATGCCTATTTAGTAAAGAGCGATGAATGTCATCACTCGTCGCGAGCCGCGTCGTCCCCCCCCAAATACGTTAGCACCAAAAATCATAAACAAGAAAAGAAGAAGAAAAAAGAAGAAAACAAAATAGACTGAGGACCAGGCAGGACGGCGCCAGAGCTGCGCGTGAGATGGAAGGCATGGTACGTGATCACGTCCTCCACAATTTATTTTCCGCCCGGTGCAAGAGTTGCTGGCGGCCAAACGGCATTAGCCCAGATTTCGCACGACGGCAAATCCCGCGGAATTTGCAGAAATGCAGAAATGACGAACAAAGAAGTGATAGGGATCGATCGGTCCATCGGCATTTCTGCCAATTCCGCACTTGTGCATATTCCACGGTTTTTGGAATCGATAGACATATTTTCTTTTTCTGCAAGTTCCGCGGTTCCGCAATTCCGCAAATTCCGCGTTCTGCACATTCCGTGGTACTGCATTTCTGCATCATGCATGAACGCGGCCTTACTGCTGGTGCCCCCAATGGCAATCCGGCCGCGTCGAACGTCGGCTCCCGTTCGCCGCAAGCAACACACTAATGTTTTCGAATCTGCACGCGCGGGAAAATAATTCAAGTTCCAGCTCCCTGCGCAGTCTAGCCGCGTTCACCCCAGCGAGGTTATCGGCTTGCCACGAGACGTTGGCGGTGGGTCAGAAGGCTGAACGGGAAATACGCGAAGCGTATCGCGTAGCGTTCCTCGGACGCACTTAATATCCGGCAGTTGCTGCGAACTTGTTTTCCCGACACAGTCGAGTGTTACGAAACAGCGGCGTTTTCATGGCAGCTCGATGTTCTAAGGTTTAGGTTTTCCCTGTGTATTCGTGGATTATGTTTATGTCTTCCACGGTATTGTCCGAAGTTTGAAGCCTTTGCGATCCCACCTCTCGGACTGACAATTACTGGTGCTTAGTGTGTGTTTCATGGAAACTTCCAAGGTGAAATTCCGTTCATAATGATGGTTCAGGACAGTGTAATTCGGGAATCGGCGCTTGTTCAGTTGAGCGAAAGCACGCGGCAGCGTGTTGGACTCAGTGTACTTCGCTGAAAAGATCATCGGTGAGCGCATTGCTTAGTGTCGCCTCAGCGCGAACGCGGCGAAAAGGGAAAAAGCTGGCACCGTGTCACGGCATTTTTCAAGAAGTGAGCTTTCTGGTGCTTTCCCTTTGAATGGTAAACAACAGTAGGACCATGGGGGAAGGCAAGAAGTAGCGAATGATGACTTATTAACACAGGTTAGACATGGAAGGCTCCGGAGAGCATATTCCAGGAACAGGCGGAATATTTCTATATAGATATGCTGATTCCTGTGATAGGTTGTATTTGCCTGAGCGCTCCTCTGCTACCGGCTGAAGGACGAAAAGCGAAAATGAGCTGAAAGAAAACTGATCTAACATAAAGCAACGATGGCAGCTTATGTCAGTGTTC
The DNA here is from genome assembly GCA_036418165.1 of Cooperia oncophora. Taxonomy (NCBI): domain Eukaryota; kingdom Metazoa; phylum Nematoda; class Chromadorea; order Rhabditida; family Trichostrongylidae; genus Cooperia; species Cooperia oncophora. The sequence continues at coordinate 68,290 of MU966937.1, read as the reverse complement.
AGTCCTTTGCCGCGGCATCGCAGCGACATCGTTCGGCACGCGCTGCTACCAATGAGTTTTTCTTTGCCATAGCTTAAGCGCAGACGACGTTTGTCGCGCGCGGACAGTCCTAAAACGAGACGTTGTCGCTTTGTCGTGTGGCCACGCTCAACTAATTCAGCAACTAAAAATCTATTCTCACTTCACTATTAATATTGGAACTGGAAGAATTTCAGCACTTGGAAGACAATTTGATGCTCGAGTACTGCAGCGTTCGTTAATCATTCACTATCGGTTTCCGTCAAATTACTGAGTGCCCGAAGCTTCCAGTGGTCTCAATGATGCTGTCATTCTCTATTGTTCGTCGTCCGCTGTGAGTTTTACTCAAAACTTGTTTTGTCGCTGCAAAAAAAACTGGTCTTTGTGAATGCTTTGTCATGTATATGAGATTTTAGCGTATTTGGGGGCGGAGAGGAGGGAACGGGGAAGACGCGGCGGGCGATGACTTATCTGCTCTTCTGCTCATTCATTGGCGAGAAAGTGTTCGAAACAGCCCATAGATGGTTCCCGCCATACTTGAAGCGCGAAACCATTTATTTGTTTATTTATTTATTCTAAACCGTAATAGTGTGCCCTAGAAATATTAGGTTGTCCCAAAAGTTCCTGAACAGTTTTCGGATCTCGTATCACATCTTTCCTTAGCCAATTCGAGATCCAGGGCCAGTTATACCGTCTATGGGAATGTGTTAAGTAAGGCATCCCCAGCTTCTTTACCGGTCCGCTTGCAGTCGCTATTCTCATATGCAAAACGGTAATTGAAAGTTTCATCCATTTCCGACACACTTCGCTATATGGCTATCCACCAAGCCGCAATGTGGCTGGAGCCCAGAAACGGCGATTTCTCCAGTTAGGTCTGATGGTACCTTCCGCATAGGCGCTGAAATGGCCCGATCGCTTTTGCTTGAGTGACTTCTATCTGGGAGAAACTTTTCCAAATCGCCCCAACGAGGCCACCTGCCTTGGTGTTGGACCTACTGTGCTTCTTGATTGAAACCAGTTCGTACAAGTCAACTTGTCATCCAGTCCTTACACTTGAAGTGGTCCCAAAGCGCAAATGAAAGAGGGCCTTGATCCCTTGAAAAAGTCTTGAAGTTTGGTCAATATTTCTCGTGAGTTGACCGACATTCCAAGGGGAGCACAATGTGGGTACTGTTCACAACTTTCTCTCCCGCTTCCGCCATATGGACTGACATGAACAACGTTGCAACTGGGTATGGAGGAGGTGTCTACGTGAATCACTTCCGGTAGCCGCCAGTAGCTGGATCCCCAGAAAGGGCAGAACCGCTCGTGCAATCCTATCAATCCATTAGGGCGGTGAGACCGCGTAATGTGGTGGACTTTCTTTCTCCCTTCTCGAAATGGAATTTCTTGTTCTCCAGCGCTGTGGTAAACCAACGAACCTAGTGAATCAGCTGCAAAAGGGAGGATGAAAATCCCCACCATTTGGTCGCCGTTGTTATCAGCATGACACCGAGCAAGTGTTTGCCTACTCCACCACAGCTCGCGCTCACGTTTCGAAAATGACACTGCTTGAGATCTTAAAGCTTAGCTGGGGAATTCCACGCACCATCTTCGTAGCCCTAACTTAGCGCTTTTCGATCGGCTATTTAAACTATTCGCACAGCGGCCATCTTTTGGTGAAAAAGATACGATTTTTGGTAGTACCTCAAAAATGACCCAGCTGCCTTTCGGCACAAGGACCAGAAAGATTCTGAAAGCGAAAGCAACCACTTCATTGCGTGGTGGATTGGCAACAAGCTGCAAATGTTTAATTATTTATTTATTTATGTTTATGTAAATGGTCAAAATTGCTTCTCACTGGAATAAACTTGACTCGAAAAAAATGTTTGAAAGTTTCACAATTTTTTCTGACAACCTAACAAGTAAAGCAGTCGAATCATAATAAAACAAACGAGGGCCGGATTCCTTCCCTTGCAGACTTAGGGAAAAAACTTCCAGCCTACTATTGTTTCTTCTCACGTTTCTTCGTTTACTGTCTTAACTTCTGTATATACCTTAGGACGGTGTTATATTCATGTTCTAAACAAAGCAGGTGAATCGTTTTCCGTTCAGATTCTTCTGTCAACGCTTCAAACACTCTGTATCTGTACATAATGAAAGCAACGAACCGCTTGTTCTAACAGCAGGTCTTGTTGTTTTTTAATGCAAACGTTTCCCGTTCATTATCATGTTCGTTACAGGACATATGGCTAGGTTTGCATCTGGATCAGTGGTTGCTTCTTGTGGTGCTAGTGCTGTATGTGCTGGCTTTGTGTTTCTTTCTCATTCATTTCAATACTGTTCTATGTTCAGGTTTTGAGTACCTGTGTCTACCGAAAATTGTCAGGTAACTACCAGCAGCCAGGGCAAGACTTCGTGCCGCTACTGGTTGACTTCAAACAAAGTGCAGCAGCAGTGGGCAAGATCCCTACCAATTACTTGCGTCGTGAACTCGGTCAGACAGATGCTGATATTCTTGCTTCTCGAGTAATCGACCGATCTCTTCGCCCCCTGTTTCCCAGTGGCTGGCTCCAAGAAACCCAGGTAAAAAGCACGCAAAGCGCTTATATAACGTGAATTAGCATAACGAGTTTAACTAATATGTTCTGCAGATAGTGGTGAAGCCTCTCTCCGTTGAAAATGAAAGTGACGTCGTGTTGCTGGGTTTGAATGCAGCTGCTGCTTCGCTTCACTTGTCGGCAGTGCCATGGCACGGCCCCGTAGCAGCCGCTCGTGTGGGGCTAATTGATGACAAGGTAGAGATTTTTTTTCTCTCACAGGCAGGGCAGACCATTGTGTTGTGTAAAATTTCTGCAAAATACGGCCCCTCTCCAAGAGAGGGTATCTTTGCAACCTCGCTGCCCTCCAAAAAAGGAGATGATTTTAGATGGGATAATTGAATGCTGAAAGTTCGCGCACAATAAGAGCGCGTTCAGACTTCGCGATCGCTTGGATCGCGCGATCGGATCGCGCGATCCGATCGCGCTACTGAGGGTGAAATTACTGCGGGAGGGGGTCATGTTCGTTCATGTTCAACTCAACAAACAACAACAACAGAGTTCTGGGAAGGGATCGTACTAATATCACCATTTCTCACACCACAATGCTGTATCCTGCCTCCAATAGGCAGATTATCCAACAAACGATATAAAAGTAAAGTCGACCTTTTTTGATGTTACTTTTTAAATTCCATGTGTTCCATATTTCGCAATACTGACGTTTGTAGAAACCGTTTGAAAAGGAAAGGTTGTGTATAGACCTGGGCGATGGCAGAACAAACAAAAGCAAACACAATGTGACAAAAGTAAAGTGTATCTGGAGGACTGGCAAATCGGGGGAAGGGAGAGAAACATACATCACCGCTGTTAAAAGTTCTGCGTGTCTTACTTTTGAACCAATGATGTTCAACACTTTCGGAAAGGGAACTAAAAGCCATTCAATTGGTAAAGGAGCATAAGTTGATGAATATCCCAACGGCGTCGCAGAATGCGAACTCCACACGCTTTGCACGTACTCAAATGCAAAATTCAGTATAAGAAAATTAGCATATTGTATTATTTTAAGTACTATTTACATAAGGAAATAAATAGAATAACTCAAAAGATATTTCGATAACGTTCCTTAAATTAGGAGGGCGTATATGTACACAAAGGAAGAAAGAAGGAAAAGAGAGAGAGAGACGCAAGGTACCAATAAAACATATACGTTCACACTAACCGCTCACCAAGGTTATTATACCCTCAGTAGCGCGATCGGATCGCGCGATCCAAGCGATCCGATCGCGCGATCGCGAAGTCTGAAAGCGCTCTTATAGCTTGCACCGGAGGATGTGGGACATCTAATGCATTTTGTGTGGCGAGATTTCTCCGGCTGTCCGTATTCTTCTCTCCTACTTTAAATAATTTGATGCGCTTAGATCAAGTGAGCCCAAAAAGCTCGGCGCAGTGTCAAGATGCCGTCGACCAAAATTCCTGCCTCTCAGATGATTATGATAGCTTGCCCATGTATTAGGTTGTTCGGAAAGAAATGCGCGTTTGAGTTCAAAAGATTTTTCATTATAACAACGAAATTAGACCAGATGAATTCAAAAGATAATCTCCATTACTATCAATGACTTGTTGCCAACGTTTATGCGAAGAATGGATATCTCTTCCGAAGAACTCGGCCGGTTGCGACTCAAAGTTGGACACCGAGAGTTGGGCTTTTTCGCGATTTGTGAACGTTCTCTCGGCCAGGAAGTGCTGCATCGACCGGAACAGATGGTAATCGGATGGTGCCAGGTCTGAGCTGTATGGCGGATGAGGCGGACTTCCCAGCCCAATTCCTCAATTTTTTTTTCCAAAGTGATTTTCGCGACATGTGGACGAGCGTTTCGTGGAGGAGTTTTGTCGACGTCGTTTCGACACCTTGATGACGTAGTTAGAAGAGAGAAGAAGTGGCTTTTTTTTTCTTTAAAAATGAAGTAGACAAAAAATCTTCTGTAGTAGGAGAGAAATAAATGGACAAATTATACGCGCATTTCTTTCCGAACAACCTAATAGAATCAGCAGTGCGTGTGATGGAAGTAGTTTGGTACTCGAAAATTGGGAAAACGGTTTTGAGACCAGGCGCTGGAATGTTTCATCTATCTCTAGAGTAAGGAGTGAACCATTTCCCCCACAATGGTGCTCGTTTGGTAGAGGAGTAGAGGTTTTTTTTTCCGTTTGTAATGGAAGGGAAGCGTTTGCAATGGTTCTAAATACGTGGGCGCTGTACAAAGAACCTTGATTGGATTTGCTCCTCTATCATAGTAAAGATAAGGGGCGGAATCTCTCCTCGCAGTAGTCTATTGTGCAAAGAAAGGGACCCTTTCTATTGTGTGTCTCATGCTATGTGCTCTTTTTTAATGAACGATATAATAAGAACAGTATCTTAATCTCAATGGAGCTCATTCATTTGTTGACCCTGTGATTGTTCCTTCAAAGCCCTTGGGCTGTCCGAGCGAAGGGTGCTCATCCGTTTGTGTCTGGCCTCGCAAATGAAGTGCAGAAAAATATTAGTTGTTCCAAGACGGCAATGGTGCGCGCTTTCTGCCGTTGCTCTAACAATAAGGCATGCTATTTCGCGATAGCTACGCAAGTATATTTTTTTTCTATATAGTTGCTACGGGGTAGTGAGTGACCTCTCTGCCCCTGTTGTGGTATCGACCGGTTACACCGGGATTCCACTAGTAAGATGAAGCTTGGACGGAGGGCTGTGCCAAAAAAAAACCTCAATAGAGAACTTTTATGCGAATTTCAATTAACCGAACGAAATTGTACAATGCGAGCAAATAAAAGAACAAAAAAAAATGATAATCAATCGGCAGCGTAGAGTCAAAGAAAGGGTCACAGTACTGATAGGGGTCGACCATATATAGCAGTACTTGGCGGGCGAAAGTATGCCCTGGAGGGGGGGGGGGCGTGGGGGTCAAGGCGAGATCAACAGCACGGTACTGTACTGTATGCTAGGCGATCATATGGTGGTCGGTGTTGAAACACTCATGAGGTCCACCTCCAAAAGGTTGAACGTCGGGCAATGCCATCGTTCTTATATAATCACTCATAGAAAATCCAGAAATTCGGTCCTCGCCTGTGTCCGATGAAGGTCGTATTTTGGCTTCGTTCGGCATAGTCCTTGAGGATCCTCGGGTCGATCGCATCCAGGTGGATGTTGATGGCTGAGATTCCTGAAATGCGAGATTGAGCATTCGTTGTATGTTGCGACAAGTGCTTGCTTCATTACCGTTGTTGGCCTCCACAGGTCCGTCGTTTTCGCCTTGGCTGCTTGCCGCCCTCAACGGGTTGTCGCTCAACTTCAATTTTTTTTGCGTAGGCTCTCCACCTGCAATTCTTTTTGTTGTATTTTACAACATAACTGAGTTTCTTGTAAGCTTCTTATAGTATGGAGAGTATCTTCCACTGTATCGACTATCTGGTTTGTGGCACGCCTAACTTTTGAGATGCGTGCATTACTATCGATTTCATGTCGTCGAAATCGCTAAATAACTGCTTCAGTTCGGCCTCAGAGATATTTGCTGTTCTCAAAAGATTAGTTATCCCGTCAGCAATCCTTGGGCCACAGAAATCGCGCATTTCTTTCAGAATGGTGCGCACTATATTTGCTGTTCTCAAAAGATTAGTTATCCCGTCAGCAATCCTTGGGCCACAGAAATCGCGCATTTCTTTCAGAATGGTGCGCACTATCTCTTTTACTAACGCGCTTTGTTCGTTTACGGCTGCCACCACTGAATCCCGTTTAGGGTCATCCGTACGCATCGTCTTTGCTAACTCACTATCGCACTTAAAGCTATAGTAGCTATCTGCGACATTATCTTGTTAGAGAATTTGTCAAACTCCTTATCAAAGCTCACCCCTGCCTCCGTTATGCATTAGTCCAGATCCATTTGATCTTGGGGATCTCCACTGCAAGGTGGCGTGCGTAACAGTGCTCCGAACTTATTGATGAAATCATACGCATCACGTCTGAAAGAAGATCTAGTTTAGCTACCGTACTGCTCAAAGCCTACAGTACTTATCACGGCGCGAATCAATCACCAGATTAGTGAGTACGCGACAGTAGACAAGAGCCCGACAAAAATAAATGCTCCTCGCTTCTTGCACACTTGACCGTCAGGCAACGTTCAAGTAACGACCCTCCTTTCTTGGCCAGTACCTCTTCTAAACTGCTGCCAGTGTGAACAGCTGATCAATAGTTGACCTGGGCCAATTAGTCCAGCTCCTGACTCCCTTTTCACTGTCCTTCACCGCGTGCTCACGGGATACAGCTAGGAAGCTCAATCTCGGTACCTCCTATCCAGGTTGGTTCAACCTCGTTCCGAGGGAGAGCGAACTAATCCGGCTGTTCGACTTCCTTTTCACTGCTTTTCAGCGTGTCTGCACGAGATACAGCTCAGAAGCCCCAATCCTGCCCTTCTCTCCGAGTTGGTTTGACCCTGTTCTAAATGGGAGCCAACAAATCTGGCCCTTTGACTTCCTTTTTGCTGCCTTCCACCGTGTCTCCACGGCATACAGCTGAAAGTTCAAACTTGGCACCTCCTGTCCAAGTTGGTTCGGCCCCCATGTTGCTACGGGGTAGTGAGTGACCTCTCTGCCCCTGTTGTGGTATCGACCGGTTACACCGGGAATCCGCTAGTAAGATGAAGCGGAGGACTGTGCCAAAAAACTTTAATAGAGAACTTTTATGCGAATTTCAATTAACTGAGCGAAATTGTACAATGCGAGCAAATAAAAACAAAAAAATGATAATCAATTGGCAGCGTGCAGTCAAAGAAAGGGTCACAGTACTGATAGGGGTCGACTATATATAGCAGTACTTGGCGGACTTGGCGGGCAAAAGTATGCCCTGAAGGGGGGGGGGGTGGGGGTCAGGGCGAGATCAACAGCACGGTACAGTACCGTATGCTAGGCGATCATATGGTGGTCGTCGGGTGGTCACAATATCGATCTTTCTTGAATGCGGAAGTAAGTGAAGCGGGAAAACAGGGTTGGGAAGCTCAAGGTTCGGCACTGCTTAGCCGTGCTCGAGCCGTTTTGAACAGTCACTCATTCTTACCCACCTGGTCTTTTTCCAACACTGTCTTACTATTTCAACGGAGATGTGATGACTACACAGTTTGAAGATTGAACGAAACCGAACAACTCAAGAACAAGTCCACCCTTCAACGCCAAATGTCTGTTCTGCTTCCCTAATACTTGTTTCGCGTTGGCGACAGCGTGCAGATTGTGATTAGTTCCGCTTTGAAAAGATTCATTTGTTATCGGCTTTCAATTTTGGACTTGAAGTAAGCTATTAGGAAACTTGGTTTGCTTTCCCCACCCGTTCGGAAGCCTATTTTCTCTAGCACGGCGCCCCCGTGTATAGAGCGCACCTTTGCCATGCCATGAACGCCCCAATCTTGCTTTACTTTTGCATGTTTTTGTTGCTTTTGGCTCTCAGTATCCTTGGTTCTTGTGAAAGACCTAGAAACGAACAAGTGTTTGTTTGCTTGTCTGTCCGGAAGTTCGGTTCTACCTGGAGAGCAACTTGGAGAGGCCGTGTCAAGGTCGGATTAGATAGGGCATGGGACAAGATGTGAAGAGCATCGCCTGTGCTAAGCCCCGCCCACACTGGGCGGAGCATGCACCGAAAGTGGCGGTGTCGCAGAAAAAAAATACATGACTAGGTTCCTTCAAAAATGGTCGTTCTAACAACGTAGCCAAATGGTAGTTCCACCAAACAAATCGAATATTCCTACAGCAAGTGTACAATAAAATGAATGAATTTTGATCCAGCAATCTACTGGAACTCTGTTTCTCCAATTAACTTGAAAAATACGGTTGCGCATGTTCGACTAGAGATTTTAACAGGATTTCGGCCGACTGCCCCAATGATTAACTCGCTAAGCTCACGGACATTGTGAAATTATGCATTACTCTCATGGATCATACGCACCATGAAGCCCCTCACATCCTGGATTGGGTTTCAGTCGAGGCTGCTCGCCAGGCAAAAGAGCGATTTGGTGACAACTGAACCGCGCTTGAATGCTTCGACTGTCATGAACTGGTGCGCTGTCCTGCATGGAAACGGGACTTCTTGCTGAGTTCTACGCCAGAAAGCAAGGAGACGTTGTTGCATGACTTTCAGATGAAGAGATCATTTCTCTTTTTATACAGAGCACAGTTTCAGACGCTCCATTCATGCGATGGCAGCCCAGACCATGAGACGACATCCACTGATGTTCCGCCCGGAAAAATGAAACTCGTCTTTCCTCAAGTCGTGCCAGCGGAATTATTTTTTGTCGCAGCCGTCGCAGTTGTATTTTTCCTCATCAGAGAACACGAGAAAAAAAAACTGAAAAAAAAACACAGACAAGCAGTAGGGCACCGCACTCAAAAGCTAACCTCACTCCTTTGGGTTCGGCAACATCTTCGAGCGAAGCCAATTAGGTTTTCGCGTTGGTTTTTCGTTAGAAACAGTACGTAACTCATATTTCCTCTATGGGTGAACTCGGGAGTTTTTCAAGAGACATCTAACAGTATCCTTCGAGACATTAACCTGCGAAGATGACTTGATTTTCCCACACGACACTGCAGTGATGGATGCTTTCCTAAGGGTACGGCGGTTATTCCGAAGCGAAAGAGGATGTTCAGAGCTCTTCTCAGCCCAGTATCCCTCCCTTAGAAAAAAAAAAGTTGATAACATGATGATAGCGGCCCGCATCCCTCGCCATTCGACGATTCACCAGTTTTTGAGTCTTCTTTTTGTCCTTTGTGTCCTTTTTCGTCCTGTCCTTTTTCAAGGTCCGTTAATGAAGTTCCACTTGCCATAGCACAGAAGAGCTAAGAAGTCAAAATGATGAGAATTTCACCGAACAAAAATGAGACGCAGTAGAAAAATATGAGGTGGAACTATACTTTTGCGTCGTTGTCAGAGCGACAAATTTCCAAAAAACAAAGAAAAAAAAGTTGCTTGGGAAAGCTAGTTTTCGCTGTTGGCATGCACGAAGGGCATGCTAATTGCCACATTTCCTTCTTGGCAGCATTTTCTAATACGTCATATAAGACGAGTTTTCGTTTTTATGGGTGGAACTATCATTTTGCTTCGCAGTGTAATAGAAAGATCAATCCTTAACACGTTGACGACATTGCGTCCCACTGCTGGGACGCACCTTTTTTGCCGCATGGGACTCCCACTGCTGGGATGTGGCATGGGTAAAAAACCAATTTGAATACGTTTCGAATTTTCAACAGCTGCATATTGTCCATGAAGGCATTGTAGAATATGCAGTAGCTGTAAACTGTGCAGTTGTGTCATTAAAAGTATTTTACCAAGGAACAAACGAAAGTGATTCCCTAGGAAAAAAAGATAGTCCTTGGATATGTAGAACTTAAGCTCCACATGCAGATAGCTAAGATAAGGTAATTTTCAACAATAGCAGATCTGGATCAAATCCAATTCACCACCTCTGGCGCGAAAATATTCCTTTTTTGCGACCTTGTTTCCACGCTCTACGTGAATGAGGCGCGAGTATTCCATGAAATTCCAGGGTTTATCTTGAAAGTAAACAAAAATTGCGAAGCCTTACTAGTTTCTGCAATGAATTCTGACCATTCTTCAAATTTTCGGCGTATTAACGCCCTAGCATTTATGCGCATTCTTCGAAAATAGGGAAAACTCCTTTGTCCCACGCGGCAGACACGTGAAAAGGCGCCTTCTCGCCAATGTGTTAATCTATAAATGCTCACGTTACCGGTTAGCCCTCTTCAGGTAATAGGCGAATACTTGGGTTCAAAAAAGTATGACAGAATTTTCCCGCCAACCTAATACATCCCATGGCCGTAGCGGGATGGTATCCTTCCTTATGAGTGGGTGTTAAAATTAAAACTTTCCGCGGCTGCAGCACGCTCCCCACTCGCTGTGGAGTCGCGAAGGTGGGGCAGTTCCTTACATGGGGAGCCGGACTACCCGCACAAGGATGGATAACCATGAATTACTTACGCGGTGGCTGCCTTCAATTCATTTCTTGCCGATCTCTGGGGTGCTCTGGAACCGATTCACGAAACTTCGAATTGGGCCCCGCCCAACCTTGGCACACGCTACGTACACTCTAGTTCTGCCACCCTATTCTCATCCGCTCACCCATGCTAACATTTGTCCACTTTTTCCCCATTGTTCGGGATGCTCTGAAACCAGTGAGCTGAGAGGGTAAGAGCGGCCCTGGTAGCGTAACGGGTAACGCAATCGCCTGGCAAGCGAGAGATGCAGGCTAGAGTCCTGTACGGAGTCTGATTTGCCCATAACTCAGCACTCCTGCAATACCATTCATAGCGCGCACTGCGATGTTAGTTTTCAGTTTCCATACTGAAAGAGCTCTGGAACCGTTTTAGGAATTTTTGAATTTGACTCCGCCAACATCGGCATGCCCTGTCCACAACGGGCATGTCCCCTACTGCTTAGCCGCTGACTTTAATTACTTTTCCCCCGTTTTCGGAGTGCACTGGAACCGAACTAGAATTTTTTCAGATAAGTCTCTCATGCGGCACCGTCCATCCACTGCGCGGGTCTCAACACATCAGAGACATGCCAAACTTTCAACAGATGTTTCTCTTCTCCATGGACTTTGCTGCAATCTCATTCTTTCGAGAACCGATTCACTGAGTTTCATGAAAAGCATCGCCCTTACCAAATACGCCCGTCCACTTGGGGTATGTCTCCATCATTCAATCGACCATCCCCTTACTAACCTGTCCACTTTTTCTCCATCTCTATGCTCTGGAACCTAGTCATGATTTTTTTTCCGCGACACCGCCACTTTCGGTGCATGCTCCGCCCAGTGTGGGCGGGGCTTAGCACAGGCGTATTCTTTTCACCTCTTATCCCATGCCCTATCTCATCCGACTTTGGCACGGCCTTTCCAAGTTGCTTTCGTGGTAGAACCGAACTTCCGGACAGACGAGCAAACAAACTCCTTGTTCGTTTCTAGGTCATTCACAAGAACCAAGGAGACTCAGAGCCAAAAGCAACAAAAACATGCAAAAGTAAAGCAATAGTGGGGCGTTCATGGCATGGCAAAGGTGCGCTCTATGTACGGGGGCGCCGTATGCTAGAGAAAATAGGCTTCCGAACGGGTGGGGAAAGCAAACCAGGTTTGCTAATACCTTACTTCTAGTCCAGAACTGAAAGTCGATAACAAATGAATCTTTTCAAAGCGGAAATAATCACAATCTGCACGCTGTCGAGTATTAGGGAAACAGAACAGACATTTGGCGTTGAAGGGTGGACTTGTTCTTGACTTGTTCGGTTTCGTTTCAATCTTCGGATTGTGTTGTCATAAGACAATAGCCCCCTTGAAACAGGACACCGTAGGAAAAAGACCTGGTGAGTAAGAATGAGAGACTGAGTATTTCATGACCCAGCTACCAACAACTCTCCTAAAACACTTATAGTTTGCAAGCCGAGTTCAAACAACAAAAAAGAAAGAAATAGAATGGAATTCCCCTAGGAATCGGAACGCTAATCTTCTATGCAACATCAAGGAGAAGGAAATTTTATTAATTCATGTATAAGCTCGAATAATGAAAAAAGAAAACTAACGAGGAAGGTCGTTCAGGGCATGCCCCGCTTTTGCAGAATGGTTTTTTTACATTTTGTAGGGGCTTGAACGTAGACCGCAAAAGTGGGGTTCATCTTTGCTGAGCGGCCTCAGGAACGCCAAAAAAGGAGCGAAAAATACGTCTAGGTACCCCCATATGAGAGACTTTGAGCGCTATACTGGCGCCGAATTGCGTCGACGCCGAAAATAGGTGTCAAAATCGTAATCAGGACTATCGATCAGCCCTATAAACGAACTTCCAGTCAAAAAAACATTTTTCGACCTTTTCGCATGTGACCATTTGGTCGGCAGTGGTGACCGGAGTCTCACATCTTTGCAAAGATGATGACGTGACGATGACGTAGGAGAACGCGGGGTGACAGCTGTGCCGCAAGGGTGCCGCCAAGGTCCCGTCATGCTTGGCACAAGTGTGGCTGGTCGCGACATTTGTGGAAAAGCATCCTGGGCCTTTGCCGATCCCTGGCGCTTGTTCGCTCAATGAAGAAGTCAATTTCCACTGCGGGAGCAGAAATTGCACTCATTCAAATTCCTCAACTTTTTTTTGAAGTCGAGCTGGACCTATACTCCCCTCTCCTTCCTCTTTCATAGACACTGTTTGTTTTACGTTTGGATATCAATAAAATAGGGAGGTCCCGATGGCGAGGCATTGTAGACATCTATAGAAAGACTGTCAGGCACAACCCAACGCACAAATCCATAAAAGTCGAAAACATTTTTTTCGGCCGAAAGATTGTCTACAGAGGTAATTGATGGTCCGATCACGTTTTTGACATTTATTTTGCTTATTTTCGGCGCCGACATAATTTAGCGCCTCGTTAGCGCTACACTTCCCTTATATGAGTGTACCTAACGCAATCTTAAAAAGAAACTTGTGGCTCTATATTAGCGATAAATGGCACCATAGCTACAAGTGAGTTCCATAGTTGTTATTCGGGCAATGTCTGACCTATGAAGATCAACTTTCAACTACGGTCTTGCTTAAAGACAGTCCCCGCGAACAAAGTGGCTCGTGGTCGCCTTTGCTGTGCAAGTAGTCTAGCCTCCAAGCTAGAAGACTGTTCACCTTTCGCGACTCTATTGTGAGCGTGGAGGCTGCTATAGCCGCTCAAAGTGCTTGTTCTAACTCCTCCTCAGTCGGAGCGCCTTTACTTGCTAGATGTCCTCCGACGGAAGCCACTCACTTGTTCTTAGTTGGGGCGGCGGGCATTGCTAATCCCCTGGATAATTCTGCTCTCCTTCATTACAATTTACTCATAGGAGGTATATACATTCAATTCAACCCATTTCGCGAGGTGAAACGCATAAAAACACGAGTGACGCAATTTTCGTGATGCAAAACCACGACGCACAAAAGGTGCGCTACCGTAATCACAAATTCAGACACCGTGTTGATAAAATTCCTTTTTCCTTCCCAGTATTTTTCCTCTGCGCTTTTGTTGTATTCTTTTTGTCTTCTTTGTACTGGATGATATCAACTACTGCGAGATGTGATAAAGAGACTTGTGAGCTAGGGGCTGCACAGAGACCGCAGGGAGGTGTAACTGTGAGGAGCGATTTTGTTTATGTTGTTCTGGAGAACGCTTCTTGCCTGTTTTCTTCTTGGGAGATTACTTATCAGCTGCTGTTTCATATTGGAAAGCAGCTACCCATGAGAATTTTATCGCGGGAGCTGTCTTTAATGGTATGTAAAACCTGAAATAATTGAATAGCACCAATTCGTTTAGTATCCCCATTTAAAATCTGACCATAAATGGGAGTTATCGAACTCATACTCACACGCAGACATATTTGAACGCGAAAACAGCGAAACGTGAAAATGCAAGAACTCGCACGTCAAGGGGAGTCGAAAGCCATGAAGTTCGGTCCACCCTCCTTTTAGTCGAAACAAGCTTTCGTACCAGAGACAATTGCAGTTAAGAGAAAAAAAAGCGCGCATTTAGGCCGATTCTTTCTCACAGTGTTCGGGGCGGTCCAAGTAATAGCGTTGGGCGCGCTCTAACCTGTACCGACGATCGCGGCGATCGCCGCCATCGCCGAGGTCGCCGCGATTGCCGCTGCTGTCGCAAAGTATGCACGTTGCTTTGCAGTTTGTCGTTAATCCGAACCGGTCAGCAATGAGGAGTTCATCTATGGATTTGCTAATAGCGGGTTGTGATGACCGACGAACGGTGATGATTGAAATGGATGGAAAGGTGAGCGAATTTCTTTGGTGAAGTGCAGCTGTTCTATATTGCTGCTGTACAGGAAATCCCTGGCGAGCAACTAGAAAGAGCCATGGATGAAGGCCTGCATGCCATTGAGAAGGTTTTATCTGCTATGGATAAACTGCGTGGCATGGCTGGAAAAGAGAAGGCTGAGGTCCAATTCTTCGACGGCTTCTTTCTCATCATGTTATTGCTGTGCTGTAATGTGACCCTTTTCCAGTTCACTATTTCCACTTTTCCAACCGATGTTGAACGTGAGGTACGGGCCCTATGTGAAGAGCGTTTATATTACATCTTCACGGATCCATCGCACGACAAAATTTCCCGTGACGAGGCTATCAACGTTGGTTATTTTTGACCCACAAGGGAACGCTTTCAACTTCCCATGGAACTTCGAACTTTGAATGGAGACCTAAAACATCGATATCGAATGCTGATTACGAATAGCAGATTAAAAGTGCTACGAGGGCGAGTTCTGGGCGGGTAAATTTTGCGAAAACTCAGTTTTGACTCGTAAGCGCTGCTAGTCGATCGTTGGGCACTGCCACCGTGACCTAGTGGTATCGGTATCGCTTCAAAGCCAAGTGCTCTTGAGTTTGCATACCGTTGGCGCGAAATTTTTGCTTCGTCTCCCCTAGAGCTTTTACTCTTATTTCCGATTTTGCGGTCCAGCAGAGCAAGTAGATCAAGTATATGAAGTACTCCATCTAGTATGGATTTGGTCACTATCTGCCCTTTCTAAACTCATCCATCCGGCAAAGCGAAGTTTTATCCAGAAACTCGTTCCTGGAGGTATTCTGACCCCCTGATCACGAATATCACATCCGTTTGACGAGAAAACGCTTGTAACCTTTCATGTTGTTGTGGTCATCAACTGAACGAGGGAATTGGTCGTTTTCACGTCAAACAAATGTGATATTTGTGCTCAAGGGGTAAAATACCTCCAAAAACGAGTTTGTGACCAATTTGTGATTCTGGCCAAAACTCGAACTGTCGGATGGGTAATGTGTTCACAGAGGGCAGATAGCGATCAATCCATACTCGATCGACTACGTCATATACTTGAACTACTTGATTTGCTTGCTCTGCTGGACCGTAAACTCGGAACATTCGAAAACTAGAGTAAGAGCTTTTATAGCAGACGAAGCAAAAATTTCGCGCCAACGGTATGCAAACTCAAGGGCATTTGGCCTTGAATACCGATACCACTCGGCCACGGTGGCAGTGGCCAACGATCGACTAGCAGCGCTTACGAGTCAATACTGAGTTTTCACAAACTTTGACCGCCCAGAACTCGCCTGGGAGGTCCTTGTAGCACTTTTAATCTGCATATTCGCAATCAGCATTCGAGACTCTATCGATGTACTTAGGTCTCCATTCAAAGTTCCATGGGAAGTTCAGACCATTCCCTTGTCAGATGTTTTTTTTCTGGAAACAGAGGAAACAAGTGTGGTTGCAGGAAGTTGGAGGAGATGTAGTGAATTCTATAAGCGAACAAGATCCCTCTCTGATTCAAGCAATTTTTCGTGATGTCACCAAGAAAGCTTTACGGCTAGTGTTCGCAGTAGATCTCTTGCTTTTTACGTGAAACATTGTAAATATTTCAGCTTGCTGATCCTCGAAAACAACATGCGGTGTGACGGTCGTGGGCTGACAGACGTACGGCCTATAACCATCGCCGTTGACGTGTACAAGCGACTACATGGCTCATCGTTGTTTCAGAGAGGTCAGACTCAGGTAAACTGTTTTCGGTTTATGTGATTTCAAATGAGTACCAGTCGGCTCGCTGGCTTACGCCGGCGCGCCCTCTTCTGTGATACGGCCCGGGCAGACGTGGTTTTTCACCTCCTTCTACATGTTTGAATACCCGACTAATATCCCGGCTTTCCTCAGAACAGATGGTCGACGCTCCTTGACCGATAATGTCATGCCTGCTATTTCCAACACTATTGTCGTATATGGAATGGCGGTAAGGAGCACTGATCAAATGGACAGAGAGAAACGCCAGAAAAGGATATTGATTGTGCATTCATACATACAAAAGCAGGGCGAGACTGGGTTTCGTCCGCCCGGTAAAGCCGGGTCGTATCACAGAGGAGGAGGCGCGCCGGCGTTAGCCAAATGCTGACAAATTAGACTACGACGACCGATGGTTTAGTGTATGGGTGTATGGCAGCCGATGCACTGTAGCTTAGTAAGAATAGGTACCTCGTGCATGAGGGCATACGGTTGACGAGTCTCAACACGCCACAGAGACACTCAGCTCTCGCCATATGTTCCGACATATGACTTTCGACACTCCACACACTCGCTCAACTCCCGGCAGATTTTCCCTTCTTCATTGATTTTTCCCGATCCCCAAACTTCAAGTAGCATCACCCATCTCTAGTACGGCTCGCCCTTTTTGAGTATATAGGGAGGGTTCAATAGAAAAAAAAACACTTTTCTTCCTTGACTTTCAAGGCGCTATATCACCTCACCTACGTTCCCGTTGATCATCGAGTTCCTCGAGCGGGTGTCATTAACGTCTCCATTCGTCCCTGCAAAAGTTGCCCAATGGACTCTCTTGCTCGAGGGACAAGATGAACTTCACACCATTCGTTCTGAGCTTCACTAAGAAGTCTGACCATAGCATAGGCGGTCGTCCAGGCGTTCGCTTGACATCCCGTGGAATCCACCCGTTGATCGCTGTGGTCCAGCGGTCGTCCTCGAAGCGCATGACCTGCCCGGCCCACCTGATCTTTGGAACCTTGGCTGCGGCGGCGTCTTTGATCTTCGAACTTTGGCGGAGTGCGGAGCTCCGAGTTCCGTCTCTCACTGCGTGTAGCGGGAAACTCCGAGCATCGCCCTTTCGATGGCGCGTTGAATAACGCCAACCGCATGCTCATCCTGCTTTCGTAGAGGCCAAGCCTCTGAGGCATAAGTCAAGGCAGGACGACCGCGGAATCAAAGAGGTGGACACGAGGCTTGGTGTTCTTCGTCTTTTTCGCTACTCCCTCGATGTTTTTGAAGGCTCTCCAAACAGCTCGCTTCCTCCTGCTCAGCTCTGGTGCTAAAACGTAGTCGTTCATCGTACTGATTTCCCGACCCAGGTACACCTAGCTAGAGCATTCAGAGATCGTCGTTCCGTTGAGCGTGAATGCATCAGAAACCAATCCGTTTTTAATGAACATCGTCTTTTTTAGATTCAGCCGTAGACCGATTTTTCCACACGCGCAATCAAAATCAGCTAGCATTCGTTTCGTTTGCTCGATGTTTGATGTTATACAAACGATGTCGTCAGCAAAGCGGAGATGGTGTAGTTGCCGACAGTCGATCTTCACTCCCGTGTATTCCCATTCCAGTTGACGCATGACTTTCTTGAGAGAGGCGCTGAAGAGCTTGGGCGAGATGGTGTCGCCCTGTCGGATCCCTCTCTTCACATCGATGATGATCTCCTTGTATAATGGTGAGATCATGGTCGTGAAGTTGCTGTAGAGCTCACGAAGAATCCTGATGTACTGAGTAGGAATACCCTGGTTACCCAGGGCTTCGATAACCGCTTCTGTCTCAGCGGAGTCGAAGGCTTTCTTTAAGTCGATGAACGTGAGACATAACGGCATCTCGTTCTCTCGCGATACTTCAATGAGCTTCGTTAGCGTGTGGATGTGATCAATCGTTTGTAGACTACAGACAGCAGACAGACCGGGCGATAATTCCCAATGTCGTAGAGGTCTCCCTTCTTGTACAGCAACACAGTCTTGCTGGTTTCCCAGGTGGGTACCTTGCGTGGAGAGTCGAAGAGTTTTGACAAGAACTGGCGGAAGATCCTTCAGATGTCAAAACGCGCTATAAGTAACACTCAATTAAATTCTGATGGGACATTTCCACTACCATATTTAACAACATATTGTATACTATCATGATACTCCGCCACAGCCTTCTGGACGAGCGCCATCGAGAGGTTCTGCCACGCGAAAGTGATTCGCGTGGCACTGCCTGAGTTCAGCGAGGTCGTTAATTTCTCCGCCGCTGTAGACCACCCTGTTGAGCTCCTCCCGGACCTGGTAGTCGAGGGGGTTTAGGTCAGGTGGACTGTGGTCTTGGATATTCCGTATTTTCCAGGTTCTCAACACCCTTCGATTTCAAGTGGCGAGAGTTTTTCCAGTGCCCTTCGATTGCATGGGCTGGCACCCAATCCTATAGCAGTACGAAGTTCGCAGGAAGGTACAGGCGACGACATGGAGGCAGGATATTGTCCTAAGTTGGTCGATGTAAGCGTCAGCGCTGGTTTCCTGTCCGGTGCCTGCGAGAAAATATCGGTCTTCTCATTCCAGGAACCGCCGGTACATACCATCAACCCGCGCCTTGGCGACTGCGGTGAAGATGATATCCTGGTCCATAGCGACGTTGTCGGAGCTACTCGATGTTGGAGGTCTTCCAGATCAAGAGTGCTGTTCCCCAGGTAGCTGTCCATGGTTGGTTCCGTACAAGAAGTTTCGCAGCTGTTTGAAGGTGACGTGAATTCCATAAGCCTTTTTTAGTTCGGCTGCGGTTGGAGATGTCTTCATATTTTGGTGTACATGAAGGTGACAAACGAGAGCGTGCTCATGCTTACCGAGGAACATCTTGGGTATCTTCTGCCCTGGTAATTCCAGTCTTCTATCTGGGCTGCGTACACTTAAGCGATATGTGACTCGGTCAAAGTGTCTTTTTTTATTCCCGCCCTGTATTCAGCTCGTACCTTTGCTCTGGGGAGGGAGGGGTCGTATTTGTGAGACAAATTTATTTTGATATTTTATTTTCTTGTGGAAAAGTAGGGGTCGTATTAACTTTTTGTTTTATATGCCCGCTCGACAAATTTTTCGCTGACTATATACTCATCGCTCGTCGGTCGGCGAAAAAGCCGTGGAGATGGAGGGGGGGGTCGGTGGCTGGACTCCATTCGAAGGGGGGGGGTCGTACTCACACCGACATTTCGCACATCCCCATGCTGTACCTTGCCTGTATTTCCTCCACTTCTTCCGCTAACCCTTTGTAGACCTTATTCCACCATTTCCCGGTACGAGGGCTGCTACGCAAGCGGCTCTTGAGTCTTCCACTTGTCCCGCCCACTTCGGCGCATGCCCCGCCTACAGTGAGCTTGTATTTCTCTCAACTCAATAGTCAATCTCCTGTACACCTTTGCTCATTCTTCTCGGCTTCTGGAGTGCTCTGAGAGCGATTCTCCAACTTTTAACTTTGTCTGCTACCCCTTATGCACTTCTCCCACTCTGAATGTTCTTCTCCCACATCACCTGCAAGCTATTACGGGCGGAAGAAGGAATTTTTGTATTTGGCTGCGCCCACATCGGCGCATGCCCCGCCCACTCTAGGTGTGCTTCTCTCATCCGTCCCTCACTCATTGCTAACATTTGTCCGCTTTTTCCTTTTGAGATTGGCTCCACCCGTATCGGTGCATGCCCTTTTCGGAACAGATATGCTTCCTACTGCTCAACCGCAGACCTCTTGGTGACCTTAACTTAGTTTTTCGCAATCTCTGGAGTGCTCTGGGATCATCTGAAACGAGTATTCCGTGCTTGAGGGCACGTTACACCCACCGTGTGCGGGTCTCAACACACCACAGACATGCTCAACCCTGACAAACGTTTCTCTTCTTGTTTCTTCATAGACTTGCAATCTCAAAACTCCCGAAACCGGATTACTGAGTTTTTCAGGAACTGCCCCACCTTCCACCCCCTTTTCGATGATGCCCCGCCCACATAGAGCCCGTTTTCCCCAGTTAATTTGCCTGCCCCTTGCTCCCCGTAGTCTTTTCCCCCCACCTCTTGGCTGCTCTATAGTCGAACTTCCAATTTTGACACCGCTACTTTCGGTGCATGCCTTTACATGGAACCGCCAAATAGGGAATTATATAGTGCGTAACAAAAGTATGTGGACACCTCAAATTTTTGTTCTGAAAATTGCCTTTGAATTTCGCGATATGAGACCTTCATTGTTGAATTCCTCATAAGCGAAAACATAGGAATACACTACTTTTGAGCAGTTTGTGAACTAGTGTACAATTATTTATTGTTTTGAAAAACTTTCTTAATAACAAAAGTATGTGGACACCTGAGGAATTCCAACGTTTGGCTCCGGATTTGCAGTCCATTTCTATGGTCTCTAGTCCCCATTAACCTGTACTCATGCCTCGTCGTGATAGTCCTCTCTACGAAGACGAAGAAGTTCGGATTCGAGCTTTCATGCTGCAGGACACTCGAATAGAGAAATTGCAAAAAAGCTTAGACTTTCTGCGATGTGCATTGGTATATACCTCCAGAATCCTGATGGCTACTACTCAGTGCCTCTCTGTCAAGGCACCCACGCTCTTTGTCCGCAAAAGACGTCAGAAGAATGGCCTCAAATTTCCCGCTTTCTGTGGCACAGATCCATGCCGCGAAAAATCTACCGATCTCAAAAATGACAATATTTCGATCAAGTGAGCACATCACTCGAGAGACCATGAAGAAAGCTTCCTGTCTTACTGCCAAGCAACAGCTGGCAAGGCTGAAGTTCGCGCGTGCAAACATGGCGACGTCGTGGGACAAGGTGCGTTTCTTGAGAAATTTGAAAATCAGAAAGACAACATCTTATGCATATTTTTTTTCTATGGATATCAACATTACTGGAAAGACCTTTGTAGCGATCCGTTGGTGTTCTCGAGACGAAATTTCGGAGGCGCCTCTTTGGTGGCACGGGGTGTTTTGGAAGGAGACAGAAGTTGGAGCTTGCCTTCCCATCGTGCTCTATGAACAGTCAGGAATAAAGGAGTGCTTGAGTCTAACCTCTCGCCGTTTCTGGGCGGGCCACGACACAGGACACATGTGATAGCAAGACAACGCCGCCGTGCATGTTTCAAACTCTACTAGAAAATGGCTCCAACGCAATGGTATCAAAGTGATTGAGTGGCTGTCGTGTTCTCCTGACTGCAGCCCGACCGAAATCCTGTAGGGGATCATGGTTCGACGAATCTACATGAACAGTCGGCAGTACAACAGCGTGTGAGACATCAAGGAGGCGGCAGTTGCTGCATGGGAAGAAATCGACGAAGACAGCATGACAAATCTTATCCACAGCATGCCAGACAGAATGTTTGAAGTAACAGTGAACGCTGGAGGAAAAACCAACTTCTATTTCCCAGACACATTTGTTTTTTGTTAGGTGTCCACATACTTTTGTTATTAAGAAACTTTTTCAAAACAATAAATAATTATACAGTAGTTCACAAAGTGCTCAGAAGTAGTGTATTAATACGTTTTCGCTTATGAAGAATTCAACAATAAAGGTCTCATATTGCAAAATTCAAAGGCAAGTTCGCAAGACAAAAATTTGTAGTGTCCACATACTTTTGTTACGCACTGTATATAGCAGGGATTTAGTAGCTAGCAGTTTCCGTTATGTAGGTCACAGTTTGGAATCTGGCCAAGAATGCCCCTTCGGTGATCACACCCGAAGAAAATTTTCTGGTGCACGAAAATGACGCTGTTTTGGCTCCGAAACACATGTAGTGTGGGCTGTAAGCTGGGGCACGCTCACCTTTCTTCAGGCCACAGCTTCTTCAGGCCCCGCGCCCGAGCTTTTTGAGAGCTGCTCAAGTCCTTCTCTAGGTAATAGTAATGGCAGAAGTCTTTCTCTCATTTCCTATTGTCGTTATACGGAAATCCAACGGATTGTCTCACAGCAGGAATTCACGCTCGCAAAGATGGCGAAAAAATGCGAAACTCGGCTGCTGTAAATGTATTGTTTGGTCATTTTCATATCGCGACGTACCATTTTCGGACTGCTGATTAATCGCTCTTCTTCTTTCTTCTTTCTCGTTTCTGGAGCATAATTATGAGTCGCAGTCTACGGAGTCCTAGGCAGAGCTCATTGAACAGTTACTGAAATCTTGGACACAAGGGACTGAGAATAATAGTGAAAATTTTGTGTCATAACACAGATGAAACAATGCGTTTTCAGAGAATATGCTTTTGTCCTCAGTTACGTTGCATCCTAGCATCTCTACTGCCATTCGTTTCCCAGAGCAAACTAGCTTTCACTCCAGGTGATGTCTACGGTTACCTTTGACAGTCCAGAAGCCGCGTTCCATTCGGATTCAATATCACAGATACTTGGTGGGCAGCGAAAAAAGATGTTCATGCTTCACTACGAGTTTCCCAGTTATGCGACCAATGAAATTGTGGTAAGTTGCGTCGATATTAGTACAAAACTCTGGCCGGAAGAGTTTGAGCATGAATGATATAATTTTTTGTCGCTTTTCTGATTCGTTTTCCTTCAGACTTCTAGAGGATATAGTAGGAGAGAATTAGGGCACGGAGCTCTCGCTGAGAAGGCGCTGAAACATGTGATGCCCAATGAGTTCCCGTACAGTATACGTCTCGCTTGTCAGGCAAGTTTCTTTGAGAAGCTCAAAAGCATCTCCTGCGGTAACCTAGGGAATAACCAGAAGCGTTTCAACTCCCATGGAATTTCGAAAGGAGACCTGGATACATCGATAGGGTTCCGCGTGCTGATTGCGAATACGCAGATCAAAAGTGCTACGGGGCCCCTACGTGTTCTGGGTGGTCAATGATTGCTGTAAATGAATGCCATGTGAGCACTTCTGAGCGCACGAATGGCGTGGCAGTGCTGCTTAGTGATGACGGCTTCGCTTCAGGAACTCGCTTGTTTCCATCCCGTTGGTGCGAAAATTTTCGGTTGCCTTCTATAAGGGTTTTGCTCTAGTTTTTGGTATTCCTCCGAGTTTACGGCCGAGCTGATCGAGTAGATCAAGTACATGAAGTAGCAGATCAAAGATAGTTTCAGTCACAATCTGCCCATTGTGTCACTCATTACCTATGTGACAGCTCGAAGTTTGGGCCAGAATCACAGTTTGATTAGGCAGTCATCACTGGGGGTATTTGGGCTTCTTGCTCTGCTGGGCCGTAAACTCGCAGGAATACCGAAAATCGGCGTAAAACTTTTTTTAGAGATGGAGCAAAAATTTTTGCACCAACGGGATGCAAACCAGCAGCCCTTGACTTTGGATCGAGACAGTTACCATTGGGCCGCGCTGCCACACCATCAGCATTCGAGCCTCTATCGATGTAGCTAACAAGGGAGATCTTTCAGGTCTCCCCAGTTAGCTTGTCAAAAACTGAGTGAAAAGAATTTGACAAGAATGGGCGATTTTAACTATCTCAATGGGCTCAATTCTTTTTGCGATTTCGAGCGTGCATTGTTTATGAGGTGCTCGTTAAGTATGCCTTAAAAATAGTTTTGAATAAAGTCGAAATGCAAGTATCATGTAGTAACACACGTGGCATGCACCAACGCAAATTTTTGTCAACGTCCCCTCATGCACACTTCCGGGGGATCGGATGGCGCAATGGATAGCTCCATGGTTTCTAGACGGGAGGACGATGCAGGACTTTGTAGATCGGGTCGTCCCTGCAGCGATTTTTTTTTGCATTTTTCAGCTTTCTGTTCATTCGCCTTCATGTATGTCTAGCACTGGAAATAAGCCAAGAATGTGCCATTTGGAGGCATATTCTTCATTCTGATACCTCACAAACCAGCTCGGGTGTGTGGAGAAGCCTGTTTCCGGGGATGTTCTCGTCTCGTTACGTTAACCTTTCCCTTCGTTGATAGACAGTTCTAACAACTGCGGCAGAGTTCAACAAAACATGTGAAGCATGTGCATCCATTGCACCAACTACACCAACTATACGTTACAAACGCCAGGGAAGAACAGTTACTGTGTTCTTGACAGGGAACGACTACATCTCCGTTGACCGAAGTCGGTCGGAGTTGAAAACGGTCCAGAATTCTTCTGGACATATCCACCCAACTTAACGTAACGAGACGATAACATTCCCGGAAACAGGCTTCTTCATACAACCGAGCTGGTTTGTAAGGTATCATAATCAAGAATAAGCCTTCAAATGGCATATACTTTTCTTATTTCTTTCGCTAGACCCACAAGAACGCGAATGAAGAGAAAGCTGAGAAATGCCAAAGATTTGCCACAAGGAGGATCCGATGCACAAAGTTCCGTATCGTCGCCCCATCTAGAATCCATCGAATATCCGCTGCGCCATCGGATCCACCAGCAGGGATAATGAGTGGACCACTGACAAAAACATCACTGTTGCGGCGGTGCATCCCAAGTGTGTTACTACATACATTGACGTTTATGATACTTACGTTTTGACTTTATTAAAAGCTACGTTCGAAGCCTAATTAACGTGCACCTCATAACTATGCATGCTAGAAGTTACTCATAACTGAGCCCATTAAGGTAGTTAAAATCTTCCATTTTGTCAAATTCTTTTCGCTCAGTTTTTGACTTCCACAGAGACGCATAGCAAAAATGAAACCATTTCTGTGGTCCTTGTATGGACCCCTACAACAAGCAACAAACCATTTTAAAAAAGCGCGCCACGACCTGAAAGACCTCCCTTGTAATTCTGCATTCGAAGTTCCATAGAGAGTGGAAACCGTTCCGTTGTTAGTTGAATTTCTTTGCATGTTTGCTAGCCAGACTGGCGCAGAATATGCCACTTTCGTTTCTCGAAGGATGCCAGAAATGCCAAGAATGATGCCAGAAACGCCGGCTTCTTCCTGTTCGGGTCCACCTATCATGACAGCGCCGGAGAGCGTATTTATTTTTAATTTTTCATTTTTTTATAACCATGCCGTGGGCTGCGGCGTTGTAGGACTGCTTCATGTACTTCCAGAGTAATTGCTAGAGTATCAAATTTTGCAGATCGCGCTCGCGACTCATCTTGTTTCCTTCAAATGCCCCTTCTAGAAAGGGTCCGTGCAATGATAAGCAATCCGCATTGCAAGACTGATGTGTTTCCGTGATAGTTCCGTTCTCCTTGCGACCGCTTTGGTGCACTGTTTCCATTAATGTTTTTTTTCGGTCCTCGAGAGGCGTTTTGCGATGGGATAACTGTTTATCTACAAAGAGAACACTTTGGAAAAACAAGGCCACTTCTTATGTAAGATCTGACTAACGAAAACCAACCTTAGCTGCTCGGCTGCACTACAAGCACGAGGTTTTCGCAGCTCCCAGTGATTGTCATCCATCGCCGAAAAGAGATAGTTGTATGGTCAAGTGCCGAGGCCAAACAGTTTCTCATTCACAACAAAGCCTTTTTTTTCCGCTTAAGGCACGGAGTTTCTTGACGAAAGGTATGCAACAGCTTTTGGGACTGAGATTTTAAGAAAACTCTGTTACTAATATGTCTACAGAACCAAATTTTTGTCTATGGTGCGAAATCCCATTGGATTTGAAAAATAGTGAAAGGTGCCAAAGGCTTTTCAGAGTATACTATCCTACAGGATCCTTGACGAGGTTTTGAACGACTAGGTGATCACGACTCAAATCTCCCGCTTTGACAGTTCGACTGTCCCTGCTCCTCTTCTGGTACTGTTTTCCCTTATCAGCATTTTGTCGTTACTGAAAGGAATTACGACCATGCATCAAGCAAAAATGAAAAGCAATCGAGAAACATGTAATGGCCATGGTGGTGTTGTCCGTTGCTACGCATGGTGCCACTGGGAAGCTCGTTCCTCACAAGCTGAGCTACAAGGGCAGTCGATGGCAGGTGACAGGCTTTCGTGACGAGCCGACCTACCTACCCTACAATACCTATGCCACATCACATTTGCATAATGATGATTACAAATATGTTGCGACGTAATGGTGCGGGATTTACGGTAGCCGACGCGTACTTGCAAAGCTCGGCAAGTGTGGAAAGTACACTAGGGTTTCTGACGCAAGGACAGCATAGGGGGCATCCAGGCTAGTACGAAGGACTGCCATGTGTGGAGGGCTCGCGTTGCAGCGGTGAACGTTGGGACGTTGACGACATGCTCATTCGACCTGGCAGAGGCACTACAGCGCAGAAGCGGTTTTTGCGCAGTGCAGTAAGCGTGAGTTCTGTTGTTCGGGAGAAATTGCGACGGCACTAGAGCCGTTCTTTGTGGTGTTCTGAGCACTAAAAATGATGTAGCTGTAAGGTTCCGTGACTCGATTACTAGTGTAGTTCGCTTTAGCGATTCTCAATGAAGACTGTTGCTGCTTTCGAACAACGACCTGCCACTTTTCTGTGCATGCCTAGTGGATGCTCACAGCAATTCAAGGACGTTTTCTGGACTGTGCTATAGGAAAACGAGTGCAGTATCACCAGAAAACGGTATTATTGTTGCGGACGAAATGGACACGAGGACGCTGCGAAGGACGGCTACGCTTGTCATGAATTCGGTTACGGATGGAACGCCGATGATGAGCTAGTTCTTAACTATGCAAACAAGCATCACCTCCTCTTTATATTAGGTTGTCCGGAAAGTTCTGCAGGTTTTGTGTGTTTAACTTTAAACGATCATAACTTCCTTAACACTGATCGGATTTAATCCAAATAAGCACCATTCGAATCGGCACACTTTTGCCAGTGTGACAGCAGTCGAGAAATCCCATCAAAGAAAAAACTGGGTGGTCGAGAATCCACGAAATTTACGAAGGTCTTTTTTGCCTGGTCCTAATTGATGAAGTATTTTTCAGCAAGGAAGTTCTGAAAATGTTTGAAAAGGTGATAGTCGGTTGGTGAAAGGTCTGGAGAATATGGTGGGCGGCGGTATGTAGAACTTCAACCCCCGATTCGTTCAATTTGTGGATAGTGATTTGTGAAACATGTGGGCGGGCGTTGTCATGCAAAAGAATCGGACCCTTTCTTTTGATAAGTGTTGGCTGCAGCTGACAAAATTTTCGGTACATTTCCTCGATTCCT
Source organism: Cooperia oncophora (assembly GCA_036418165.1). NCBI lineage: Eukaryota > Metazoa > Nematoda > Chromadorea > Rhabditida > Trichostrongylidae > Cooperia > Cooperia oncophora. The sequence continues at coordinate 41,117 of MU966937.1, read as the reverse complement.
TCACAGTAGGGTTCTGCTGTGATGGTTTAGCCTGGTGATAAAAGGTTATAGTATATCACACCAGCCAATGACCACCAAGCCTGACCAGAATCTTTTTTTCGTGAGGGTTCGGCTTTAAAAATTACCTCGGTGGTTCCTCGAAATCCAACCACTGTCCGGAACGTCTCCTGTTATCATACATGACCCATATTTCATCACAGGTGACAATTCGGTCTAAAAACAGGTCGTTTCTGCTGCGCAAAAGCAATGCAGAAGAAACCTCGAGACGTGCCGATTCCTGCCGGTCACTCCGATTGTGGGGCACCCAATTGTCGTGTTTTTTCACCTTCCCAATGCGTTCCAGACCCTCTGCAACAGTGGATTTGCCAACGCCTAGCTTTTCTGCAATCTCTCGAACTGTTTGGGATGGGTCAGCCTTCAAAATCCCCTTAAAACCCTCGTCAGATACTGCTTTAGGTCGACCGCTAGGCAACCGCTGAGGTTCATCTTCAAGGTTGAAATCTCCAGAACGAAATTAGTTGAACCATTGCCGCACAGTGCTTTCTCTAGCACTATTGGGCCCCCGTACCTGGTTAATTTGTTGAGCTGTTTCGACTGCGTATTGGCTCATATTGTAGTTGAAGAAAAATATCGTCCGAAGTTGCTCTTTTGACATGCTTCAAGGTCTTGGGAAAAGGGGTTTATAAAGCAATGGTGAAACAGCAAGTATACTTTCAGATAGAAAAAGAAAATTTTTTTTTCAGAAAAATTTTCTTCAGGATGTACTACTGAGACGCAAAGGAGAATGAGTTTTTAATCAGCAGTGAATGTACAAAAAATAGAAACACAAAATGCTGAGAACTTTCCGGACACCCTAATAAACACCGTTTTTTAAACGCGATTCCCACCTGGTCACCTGCTGTAGAGAAGTGCCAGAACAGAAATAGTCCTTGTTCCCGTCAGGCATCGTAATCGAGGGCTCATCACAACCGCGAAAGTCTTGCCGGCACTGTTTACCCTTTACTGCCCCAACAATCCCGAATTGAGCCAATTTCTGACCGACTTTTTTCTCCGTGGATAGATTCGGCTCAAATGTTGTCTCCTGGGGTATTTTGACCTCCTGAATACGAATAAGACATTCGCATAGCCCGAAACCTCCTGGCGCCCGCGCCACCGGCGCCGGTGATCTGGGGTATTTTGGCGCCAGCACCTGTAGCGCGGGCGGCAGGAGGTTTTGCGCTTAGCGGATGTTATATTCGTCATCAGGGGGTCAGACCACCCCTGGGAGCAAGTTTTCAGCGAATCTGGTGATTTCGACTATTTTGGCGCCGGCGCCCATGGCGCGGGCGCCAGGAGGTTTCGGGTCGAGCGGATGCGATATTCGGGTTCAGCGGGTCGAACTACCCCTGGAAAGTTTTCAGCAAATTCTGCCCACGGAGAAAAAAGCCGGTCAGGAACTGGCCTGATTTCGGATGACTGGGGCAGTAAAAGGTAAATAGCGCCGTCGTGCCGTATGAGACAGTCACCGCGCAACACTGCTGGCTGGTTTGCACACTGAAATACAGCTTCAATATCGAAGCAGACCGAGCGACGCGGTCTCAAGTGAAACAGTAGAGGCGACAGGATGAGCGGGATGCGTTTCCTGCATCTTACTGGAGGTCGTCACTGTCGAAGAAACTTCGAATGAATCAATCATCCACGTCACCCGCTCGAAACTCGGCGTAACAAAGCGTGGGTGGCGTAACATTAACAAGCAGGCCTGCTTGGGACGTACTACTTCTGAGCGAAGACCCTCGAGAGACTTTATCACGTGCTTCTTTAGAACGAGTAGGCTGATAAGTGGCAAGGCCGTAAAGCGAGGAGTGTGGCAAAGGAGGCCGTTGCTATACTGAAAACCGCTCATTTCGGATATGTCAGCAAGGACTTTGAGACGCGCGACGGTGAGTGGCACTTAAAGGCAGTTGGCACGATAGTTTCCTACTTAGCCTGAAATGCTAGTAGGGCGCTGTATAGTGGGGAAATGGCGAAAGAACGGAGTGAAACTGTCAAGAAAAAGCCTCCGTTCTCAGTGACTTGTAAATCGATTTCGGACGAGTTTCCCGTACGCATCTTGCCAATCACCTCTACCGAAGATACGGCTGCAATGTGTACCCATGTATGCATGCAACATCACGGCCGCTTCATACCAATACCTTTGCTTCATAATTCGCTCAGCAAATGTAGAATACGAGCGTCAGAAACGGTCGTCCATTTATGGGCGGGCGGGCAGAAGGCGTTTGGGACGTAAAGTTGTTGCTCAATAGGGCGTTATAGGGGTACCCTTCTTGGAAAAGGCTTCACACAGCGCCTCCGAGGTCACTTAATTCTGTTAAGCCAGTCGTACAAATCCTACACCTGTATAGCGATTTATCGTGCCAACTGCCTTTAAACCGACTTTCCAAATCTCTTTGCCGCCAAACTGAAGAGACAGAAAAGCTTTTGGCACCAGTAACCAAACTGCCATCTTCCTTTGAACTAGAAGAAGGTATTGCAACGATGAGGAGACTACTTCGAGAGGATTTCGAGAGTGGAATTCACGCATCCAGTTCTCTTCTCTGCACCAATATGCGGTCTCTTTTGTAAGATTCCTTGAAGTAATAGTAGTGACTCTGGAGAAGATGGAGGCAGGTAAAGCAACAGGCTCCGACGGCTTGGCAGCTGAGTTGTGGAGGTCACAGCACGGGTGTTCTGCCGAACGGTTGATGAAACTCTTCAACTAAATGCTCGCTGAAAAGAAGACGACCAACGGCTGGCAGCAAAGCACGACAGTCCGATTTGGAAGAAGAGGGGCAACTCAGCGGACTGCTCGAATTACCGTCCGATTCGCCTACTCTCGCAGAGCATTAAAACATCTGTGCGAATTATTGGCGATCATATCCGTGATATCGTTCTGCTTTCACCGACCAATGCGACTTCGACTGGCTGCAGCAACATGCTGCTCGTCTTTTGCTGGAGAAGTATCGTGAGAAGCAAAGGCATGTACATGCAGCCTTTCTAGAGTAAGCTTTTGATCGCGTTCCACTTGACGTTATATGGTACGCCTTGTGACAAGACGGCTTCTGCGAAGAGCTAATCGATTGGGTGCGCATCCTTCATCTAAACCCAGAAAGCCAATTCTGGACAGCTACAAACTTTCCATTGTATTAGGTTGTCCGGAAAGTTCTCAGCATTTTGTGTTTCTATTTTTTATACATTCATTGCTGATTAAAAACTCATTCTCCCTTGCGTCTCAGTAGTACATCCTGAAGAAAATTTTTCTGAAAAAAAATTTTTTCTTTTTCTATCTGAAATTATTCTTGCTGTTTCACCATTGCTTGATAAACCCCTTTTCCCAAGACCTTGAAGCATGTCAAAAGAGAACTTCGGACGATATTTTTCTTCAACTACAAAATGAGTCAATACGCAGTCGAGACAGCTCGACAAATCAACCAGGTGTGAGGGCCCAATAGTGTTGGAGAAAGCACCGTGCGACAATTGTTCTGCAAATTTCGTTCTGGAAATTTCAGCCTTGAAGATGAATCTAGTAGCGGTCAACCTAAAGCAATACCTGATGAGGATTTGAAGGCGTTTGTGGAGGCTGATCCATCCCAAACAGTTCGAGAGATTGGAGGCTGATCCATCCCAAACAGTTCGAGAGATTGGAGGCTGATCCATCCCAAACAGTTCGAGAGATTGCAGAAAAGCTAGGCATTGGCAAATTCACTGTAGCGGATGGTCTGAAGCGCATTGGGAAGGTAAAAAACTCTACAAGTGGGTGCCCCACAATTTGAGTGACCGGCAGAAATTAGCACGTCTTTCTTATTCGCTGCTTTTGCGCAACCGAAACGACCCGTTTTTGGACAAAATTGTCACCTGTGATGAAAAGTGGATCATGTATGATAACAGGAGACGTTCCGCACAGTGGCTGGATGCCGACGAACCACCGAGGCAATTTCCAAAGCCGAATCCTCACAAAAAAATATTATGGTCACAGTGTGGTGATCATGGGCTGGTGTGATCCACTATAACTTTTTGCCACGGGGCCAAACCATTACAGCAGAACCCTACTGTGAAGGAATCGACGAAATGTACCGAAAATTTTGTCAGCTGCAGCCAACACTTATCAAAAGAAAGGATCCGATTCTTTTGCATGACAACGCCCGTCAAAAGAAAGGATCCGATTCTTTTGCATGACAACGCCCGCCCACATGTTTCATACCTCGCCCACCATATTCTCCAGGCCTTTCACCAACCAACTATCAGCTTTCCAAACATTTTCAGAACTTCCTTGCTGGAAAATACTTCATCAATCAGGACCATGTCATACATCGTCTGTCATACATGTCTGAAACTCTTCGAGACAAGAAGTTGCCAGAGACCTCGAGTTGAAGATATTTGGCAGTGTCGCTCGATCGTTCGCTCGGTGGTAACGTATGCTCCTCTTCGCGGTGTCAGTGTTGGTCAATCAATTACGAGAATCAAGGTGATAAGTGGCTTAACGAGGTGGTGGAGTCTGCTCCTGCACGTGGTGTCACTGGGTACTGCTCGCTGTGCGAGTTGCTAAACGCAGACACACGAACGCAAGTGACAGGCTTCCGTGACGGGCCGGCCTACAAACACCCATGTCACATCAACATCTTTGATCATGCCTTATGTACATCGAGATACTGCTACGGCGTCGCGCAGTCGTATGGCCCGGCGAGTGTGGAAAGTATGCGAGGGTGCAGGGACGGCATCGGGGGGCTTCCAGGCTAGTCTACAATCCTGGCAGTGTAGCGTGTAAAGTCCATATTGCAACGTTAAACGTTGGAACATTGACCGGACGTTCATGCGAATCAGCAGAGGCACTGGAGCGCAGGCGGATCAATCTTTGTGCAGTGCAGGAAACAAGATGGTCCAGCTGCAAGTCGAGAGACCTTGGACGAGGGCTCAAAGCAATTCTTCGTCGCAAGCCAGACTACTAGCGGTGTGCCGATAGTCGTCTCACGACGTTTCCGTGACTCGCAAGCTAGCGTAGAACGTTTCGACGACCGTTTGATGAAGATTGTTCTTGCTGTCGAGCAGCGACTGTACCACTTCTTTTCTGCTTATGCCCCGCAAACGGGATGCGCTGACCAATCAAATTACGAGTTTTGGACTATGCTTGAGGAGAAGACAGCTGAGGTACCGTCAGAGAACGTAATAGTTGTCGCCGGTGACCTGAACGGGCACGTGGGCGCACGAGAGACGGTCACAGCTGTCATGGTGGTTTCGGTTATGGGACACTTAACGTCGGTGGCGAACGCATCTTGGAATATGCAGAAGCCCATAATCTCGCCATCGTGAACACAAAGTTCCGTAAATATGACTCCCACCTGATAACCTTCTACGGTGGAAGCGCCAGAACGCAAATAGACTTTGTTCTTGTCAGGCACCGCGATCAACTCGTCACAGCCGCAAAGACCATGCCATATGAGACGGTAGCCTCAACATCGCCCGCTTATCTGTACGTAAAGATAACACCGCCCAGGTCGAAACAGATGGAGCGATGCGGCCCAAGAATCAAATGGTGGCATATGAAAGAAAAGGAGGGAGCTGTGATCTCTCGCATTCAATTACCAACCGTCACAGCTGTCGACGAAACGTGGAAGAATGCTGCCTGCCCAAGCCGCTCGCTCTAAATTTGGCACAACGAAACCTGGAAGGCGCAAAATTGAAAAGCAGGCATGGCTGTGGACGGATGACGTCAGTGTAAAGGTTCGCGAGAAGAAGAAGCGCTATCACTTGTTCCTCGAAGACAAGACAGCTGACAACTGGCGTAAATATCGGGAAGCGAGAAGTACAGCAAAGAAGGCTGTGGCTGCGACAAAAGCTGTTCACTTCGAAGACATCAGCAAGAAGCTGGAAACGCGCGATGGCGAACGGCACATCTACCGACTCACCAAGGCTCGTCACCACCAGATGTGGAGAAGTTCTTTGGCATCAATGACGAGACGGGCCGCCTCCTTATGGACCGAACAAAAGTGCTGAGGCGCTGGCGCGAGTACTTTGGAGGAATTTCCACAGTGGAATATGAACAGCCAGCCATCCCCTGCGCATTACCAACATACGGACCCATTCCAAAGATAAGCGTGGGAGAAACGGAGGCGGCTCTCAAGAAGATGAAGCCAGGCAACGCGACGGGCCCGGAAGACGTAGCGGTCGAAGTATGGAAGTCACACTACTGGCATGCTGCCGAATGGCTGACAACGTTTTTCAATCAGGTCGTTGCAGAGAAGAAATGCCTGAAGTGCGGCAAGAGAGCACACGGTGCCCTGTACAGTGGTTGACGGAGTTGTTCAATCAGGTTGTTGCTGAGAAGGAGACGCCCAAGGACTGGCAAGAGAGCACGACGATTCCGATTTGGAAGAAAAAGGCAGTCCTGCAGACTGCTCAAATTATCGTCCAATTCGCTTGCTCTCGCACAGTATGAAAATTTTCGAGCGAATTGTTGATAAGCGTCTTCGTGATATCGTTCAGCTCTCTACCAACCAGTGTGACTTCGTGCCTGGCTGTAGCACCATCGACACCATACACGCCGCTCGTCTCTTGCCTAACGGCAGCACGGCGTTCCCGAAAAACGATTGAGTGCGTACGCATCTAATTCAGCCCGACAAGTCGAGTACGAAGTCCAGCAGGCATTTGATGGAGTTCCCCATCACAGTTGGGGTGCACCAAGGCTCAGCGCTCTTCCCGCTGCTCTTCGTTGTCGTCATGAACGCCATTTCGCGGGACCTCCAGAAGCCGGCTCCCTGGACGCTTCTCTACGCTGACGGTGTTATGCTCGCCTGCGAGGATAAGAATAGTCTCGAGGAACAAGTGCAAGCTTGGACAGAACGCTTAGCAAACTTCGGGCTCAGATTGAACATTAAGAAAACCGAGCACCTGACGACTAACCCGGACGAGTCTGGTTCCCTTAGGGGCGTCAGTGTGCTCACGCGAACGACAGCGTTCAAATACCTCGGATCAACAATGACCTCTGACGGTAGCCTCGACTCAGAAGTGAGCGCACGTGTGAGCGCAGCCTGGTCTAAATGGGTTCTCTGCGACAAGACAATACCAGATCGCCTCAAATCGAAGATCTATAGGACCCTCGTTTGACCAGTCGCGATATATGGTGCGGAATTTGGCCTGCCACCAGAGAAGTTGAAGCGCGCCTCGGAGTCATGGAGATGAAAATGTTGCGGTGGATCGCCGGTGTCACGCGTATGGATCGCGTACGCAATGACAACATAAGGAAGAAATTCAGTGTAGCTCCCGTGGCCGAGAAAATGCGCGAAGCTGGCCTCCGATAGTGTGGTCATGTTCTTCGCGCGAGTGAAACCGTCCGCAGTGGTCTTGAGCTCGAGGTTCATGGAAAGCGGCCTAGAGTACGCCCCAAGCAGCGCTGGATAGATCGTTGTATGCGGAATTAAGGATAGTTGGCGCTCATCCCGATCAAGCATTCAATCGGGAGAAAAGGCGTGACAAAATAAGACGAGCGGACCCCGCTACAGAGCGGGGCAAACGTTGAGGAGGAAGAAGAAGAAGAAGAAGAAGAAGAAGAAGAAGAAGAAAAAAGTTGCTCGATCGTTCCGCTATATATAGTACTGAGTGCTGTCCCGGAATCAAAGAAGTCGAAGTCCGCCTCATTGTGAAGGAGAAGGGAATGTTGCGCTGGACGGCGGACGTCACGCGTTTGGACAGCATATGTAACGATATAATGCGTGGAATGTTCGGTGTAGCTCCTAGCTTACACAAAAGCACATTCGATGATGCGGCCATGTACTTCGCGCAAAGGCTGATACCATCCGTAAGACTATCAACATGACTCGCCTGGAGAGCGGTCTAGAGGACGTCCCAAACAGGCTCGATACGCTGCATACAGACTTGTAAATAGCTGGAATTCTCCCCTAACAGGCATTTAATCGAGAAAAATTTGTGTCGTCATATCAGAAGAGCGGACCCTGCCACCGAATGGGACAAGCGCTAGAGAATAAGAAAAAGACGAAAGTGGCCTCATCATTTTGCATTATCGGGAGAGTGACTGTTCGCCAGAAAATTATGGTAAAACTATTGCTTTACTGAGCTAAGTTCCGTGTAGGCATGCAATCCATATTATTCAACGCTTTTGCTTTTTCTTTGCTGGAATTTTTCGAAAACATCTCTGAGAATGGTTTGAAGAGATTCATAGGAAGTCTTATCATTTCGTGACGCAGTGTGTTCCCCGTCTCCACAACTAGTTTTTTGAACCCATTTTTTGTTGTGGTCTTCGTTTCTTTACACCCTTTTCGCTTTTCAAATGTAAGACGGCGACATGAGATGCTAGGGCAGAACTTCGATTCTTTCATGCCAGGTTGCTGGATTTGAGTCGCAGAATTTCCAGGTTCTGGAATCTAATGGTTCTTCTTCGATGGCGTCCGTTTGCGGTGGTAGTCTTGCACTATTGGACGCTGGGGTGCCTATATCAGCTTCCGTAGCTGGGGTGGCTATAGGATTAATTACCGATCGAGAGTAGGTCTCTTTGATTTATTGGTCGAGTTCAAAATCGTTTCTTGTCTTCTTACAAGGGAAG
>MU966937.1:19179-30528 GCA_036418165.1 Cooperia oncophora | reverse complement strand
AGAGCAAACCAATCCAGAGTAAAGGAGCAAACCAATCCCAGTTAAGGATGACTTTTCCCAAAAAGTCTTTGCTAAACTATTGTGTACTAAACTATTCCGTGGACCACGCGCTGTACGAGCATACCGAGGACTGAGTTCTAGAATGAATGTGAGAAACTAACCCATAAGCCTGCACTGGTAAAAGATGAATTTTCGATTGTTATTCGTATACAATTCGCGCGGTCCCACGTGGCCTGCAAAGCGCGCATTAAATGCGTATCACGCTGTCGTCAATGTGTTAAAGTCACTATAGAGGGGGAGGTCTTTGACACCCTCCCACGCTGTCACCGTACCAAGAAGGGTGCCTAGTGCCATGCCTATCTATGCACGAGCTCGAAATTCCCAGCTATGGATCGCGTGAATCGATCTTAAAGACAGCCCTCGCGCTCGAGTAGTACATGGTCCCTGTGCAAGTAGTACAGCCCCCAAGCTAGAGACTGTCCCACTCTATTCGTCTGCACAGCGAGCGAGAAGCGAGCTACAGCCGCTGTAAGTTCTAGTTCTAACGCCTGCTCAGTTGGACCGCCTTACTTGCTAGATGTCCTCCGACGGAGGCCACTCAGTTGTTCTTAGTTGGGGCGGCGGGCATTGCTAATGCCCATGGATAATTCTGCTCCCCTTTATTACAGTTTACTCATTGGAGGTATATACATTCAATTCAACTCATTTCGCGAGGTGAAACGCGTAAAAAGCACGAGTGACGCAATTTTCGTGATGCAAAACCTCGACGCACAAAACGTGCGCTACCGTAATCCCAAATTCAGACACCGCGTTGATAAAATTCCTTTTTCCTTCCAAGAGTTTTTCCTCTGCGTTTTTGTTGTTTTCTTTTTGTATTCTTTTTTTTGCACTGGATGATATCAACTACTGCGAGATGTGATAGAGAGATTTGTGAGCTAGGGGTTGCACAGAGACCGCAGGGAGGTGTGACTGTGAGGGAGCGATTTTGTTTATGTTGTTCTGGAGGACGCTTCTTGCCTGTTTTCTTCTTTGGGAGATTACTTATCAGCTACTGTTTCATAATTGGAAAGCAGCTATCCATGAGACTTTTATCGCGGGAGCTGTCTTTAAGCCGTCCTAAGAGACGGTATTCCTTGACAATATATTCCATAAATTTAGAGCTGCTCCTTCAGTACCTGCGTGGTGCTGACAGAGCTGCTTCCAAGATCGCCCTTTTCGTCACCTTGACATTCAGCTTTGATACCCTAAATTTCAGTAAAGAGAAACAGGGGAGACGAATGATTGGGAAAAAAGAACACACTCCAAAACACAGATGGCCCCTTTTGCTACTTACCCAAGATGAACCATTTTTATGTCGTCAACCCCAAAACTCGTCAGTGGGATAAGAATGTTTGTTCCTCGGCTTACTAGGGATAGTCGCCAATCGAAGTGGCCATTTGTCATGAGGGGACGTGTTTTCACGGGACGTGTTTTTGGACGCTGATCTCGAATTTGCTCTCGAAATTCGCAGAATGATTCTCTTAACGAAATTAGAATTATGAGGGTTCGTATGAATGAAGGGAAACAGAGGCAAGCACGGTTGCCAGTCAGTTTGCACAAATAACCGCGAAGCGCACCCATTACCATCAACATCATGGTACAGTGACGAGAGTCTCGCTCCGCAGGGGTGAAACGAAGGTTCGGGTTATGGGATAAACTGTTTGTTCATTCTGTGAGAATGCCTGTCCTGAGTCTAGAAAACACTTTCAAATGACCGCACTTCACGAATCCAGTCGGTGGTGACCCAGGTAATCCTACAAGATTGGGCACCTTCGCCCTACAAGTAATCATTTGTGTACAGCTGCCTGTAGCTCACGCCACACTCGTTTTCGCGGGTGCCATAATCATGTTCAGGGAGCAAAACTACCCTTGGGGACACACTTGCCAAATGTTAGGTTTTGACCCAACCTCGAAAAGTGAGTGAGTAGTGGGTGAATGTGAGCATGAGTTGAGCTACATCCATGGATGCTTCGCTTTTCGAAGTCAGTCAAAATGCCAGACTTGGCTGAATAGTGTACTTAGGCGTAGTCTGACCCGCTGAGTACGAGTATGACACTCGCCTAGCGCGAAATACCTTTATCGTGTCTAACAGAAGACAAGGAGCCCAGGCGCAGAAGTAAAACTTTTTCAAGCAAGCTTAGGTGAGCATTGATGTAGTAATGACGCTACGACCACATTTTGCCATGTCTGCGAGAAGCAAAAAAAATTAGCCTGGCAAGGATTTGATCTCATGACCTGTTGCTTAAAGACACATAGTACGCTCACACACATTGAGGGTGTATGAGACTATCAGCCCCCAGCTGTCGATGTGTCGTGGTCCCCCGCCCAAACATGCCCAGGAATGGAGATACAGGACCGTGAAACACGCTAATTCCTCCATGCTCCGCCTTACACCTTTTTGCGGCGCAGATTCCCGTCCTTCATAACATCCGTCGTAAGCGCGCGTGTCGCGTGCGGCTCCTTGGCACTTTGCCAAGTCCTTTAATTGCGCTCTTCAAATACAAGTAAAACGCAATTTCCTGATGCGGATAACATTGGAGGTGCTACAAAATAAGAACAGAAGATGATGACGAGGGTCAGAACTTAAAAGCAACTGTGCCACTTCTGCAACATCCCTCGGAGGCCGCGTATTTCCACGAAACATGAAAATAAAAACGGCATACTCGTTAGTTTGATACAAGCAAAACGCAATTTCCTGATGCGAATAAAATTTTAGGTGTTGCTCATGCTTCAAAATCCATGTACAAGGAGATGAAGATGACACAGGCTAGAAATGAAGCACACGATGTAAATGTAAATAAAACAAAAATGAAAAAATCAAGGAAAGGCAAATTAGTTGAAATCGCCTGTAAATTTCTACGATCCGGCGCGAATCCGGCGCCAAAGCCATAGAAATACTTAGAACAAACGAGTGGGACGCTTGGGTTGTTTTTATTCTCATGTTTTGTGGGAATGCGCGGCCTCTGATGGATACTGCAGATGCAGCCGAGTTGCTCTTGAGTTCTGGCCCTCGTCATCATCTTCTGTTCTTATTTTGTAGCACCTCCAATGTTATCCGCATCAGGAAATTGCGTTTTACTTGTATTTGAGAGCGCAATTAAAGGACTTGGCAAAGTGCCAAGGAGCCGCACGCGACACGCGCGCTTACGACGGATGTTATGAAGGACGGGAATCTGCGCCGCAAAAAGGTGTAAGGCGGAGCATGGAGGAATTAGCGTGTTTCACGGTCCTGTATCTCCATTCCTGGGCATGTTTGGGCGGGGGGACCACGACACATCGACAGCTGGGGGCTGATAGTCTCATACACCCTCAATGTGTTTGAGCGTACCATGTGTCTTTAAGTAACACGGAGGAAAAAAGTTCATAACTGCGTTTAAGAATCGTTCTGCAAATTTCGAAGGCAGATTTGGATCAGCGTCCAAAACCACGTTCAGTGAGCTATGTCTCATTACAAATGGCCACTTTGACCTGGCGACCTTCCTTAGACTGTCGATACATATTGGAGTAGTACTGTGCGTTTACGAGATATGACAGTAGGATGGAACTCAACTTAATGGAAATGAGGCGAGGTTTTGTTTTTGGAGTCAGCCTTCCCAGGGTGTTATACCGATACAACGGAGCTCTTCAAGTTTTTCAGTCTAAATGTGTACACCTATATTATTTTGTGGGAGAAGTGGTACTAATTTTAGAGCACGCTGAGCTCAATAAGCAGAGTAACAAGGTATCAAACCTTTGCCCCAACTCCGAACAGCCCTTTTCAGAGATGTACTTGGGATTTTGAAAGCCAGCGTAATCATTCTATATGAGTCCGGTACAGAGCTGTTAAAATCTCCGCAGGCACTCGTGGGGGCACTCTCAATTAGTGGTTGCAGTGCAGATGAACTTTGGGCAATGACTACCGTGACACGAATATTGCTGGCTCTAACACTCCTTTCCCTTCATGTTAGCGAACTCACCACGTGATTTCCTCAGATTATTTTCTATGTTCTAAGGTCGGCCAGAAAACAACGGTGCAGTGGCTAGGACGTGATGCCGTTACGGGTCAAATTCGGCTTTCACGAAAAACCGTGACGTCAGTGAGTTTACCTTCTAGGACTCCGCGGAAGTAAACTGTTGATTCAATGATTGTTACTATAGTTGTTGTTGTTTGTTCTTACACTTTATCAGACTGCTGTTGACGGTTTATAAATTCGTTCCAAGTAATTGAATCTGTGAAACACTTGTACAAGGAGAATTGCAAGTTTGGCAGTACTGTACAATCATCAGAGAAAACATTACGGATTACTGAGTTACTTGTTCGTCAACTGAGCAACACGAAAACGAACATTCTTTGAGACAGTAAAAAAGAAAAACAACCAATGAGGATTCTCAAGAACCCGTTTTAACAACGAATTGTGCGCAAACTGATTGTGCAAAATGAGGTGACAGGTTGAAAATGATGTAGAACTTTCGACAGAGATGGATCATTGTCAGTGTTGATACCAAAACGTTGCTAATACAGTTTGCTGATTAAACTAACATACAGTGCGGCCCACACTCTGCGACTGCTCGCCAAATCATCAGGAGTGGTGAGTCTATTCGGTATATGCCACCTACTGTGACAAATTTCGAAAAGGAATTAAAGGGAGTGAGTACATTCTGTGAAAACTGGATCTGACCATTGCAAATCGTGATCATTGCTTCCTAGACGGGGAATTATCCCTGGAATTCGTGGTTTTGTGAGTGAATTAGGCAAATAGTCTCCTATCCGCACTTCCACAAGCATGGTCCAAAGTAGTGAGCAGGGCTGAAACAAGTGATGCGATTTCCAGTAATTGTCAAAATATAACTTGAAAACGAACGGACCATCGGGATCTCAATCATTAGCGATCAGTTACCGATCATAATATATAACATATATCGAGCGTAACACTTTGCAACACAACGAATCACTCCTTTTTTGACTTAGTCAGAGAATCGTCTTCGGAGTCGCTTTCCTCTCTCACGTCATCCAACTCTCCTCCTCTGATGGATTTGTATGCCACCTTTAAAGTAGTATGAACACGTGAGAACTAACAGAGTACGAAGAACGAGGTGCAGGAACAGTTTCTTTGTGCAAATCCACCCGCCCTTATAATTTTCTCTCGTTCTTTAGTGCCTTATTAAATTGTGATACAAGCAGGCTGCTACAACTTGTCCCTCAATAGAAGACAAATCGACTGCTGCGCTATGTGTGCGGCAGTCAAAAAAACTCACTTTCAATATGACATAAGTCCAGAAAATATGCAGCACGAGAAGCAATGACAGCATCACCATAAGTACGCGGGGAACCAATGGCCTTTGCCAGATATTTGTCCATCGATATGAGGACTAAGAACGAAGAATGTTAACTTACAAGGGAGGTCGTTCAGGGCGTGGTGCGCTTTTCGAAAACGGTTTTTTGCATATTGTAGGGGCTCATGCAAGGACCTGAAAAGTGTGCTTCATTTTCGCTGCGCGCTTCCAGGAAAGGTAAAAAACGAGTGAAAAGAAATCTTTGGAATCTGCTTCGTTCTGGGCCTCTATGCGGCGTAGGTCACTTGCAACTTTGACCAGTTGCTGAGTGGGGGGTCCTTATAAAGGGGCCGTTTGAATCGAAGCGAAAAATCGCCGTAAGTGAGCTTCCAACTTGGGTCATGTGCTCAAGGGTGAACGGCTTCTTGCAATGGTTTCATCAAGGCACAGCGTTCGGGGGATTCCCTATGGGGGGGGGGGTCGTATTTGGGCTGGGAAAAATTTATTTTTATAGTTGATTTTTCTCGCTTTGCGGACGTTTTGGGGGGGGGTCGTATTTGGTCGTTGTTGGGAGGGGGGTCGTATTTCTGGCTAGGAGTTACGTGGTTCACTTCATGAATTTTCTGTGTTATAGGTACTATGTACGCCCGTACGATGTACGTCGCATGCCTACTACATACCCCCCCCCGCTCGACAACTTTTTCGCCGAGTATCACAGTCAGCCATGTCAGCCATCGTACGAGCATGGGGGGGGGGTCGTACCAGCCCCTGAAAAAAAAGGGGGGGGGTCGTAAAAGCTCGACCAAAATCCCCATCGAATGCTGTGCCCTGGTTTCATCAACGATAAGAGCGCTAGCATAGTCGAGCATCGGATGGCCTAGCGGATAGAGTGGAGGTTTCGCAATCGGACAGTGAGGGTGGGGTTGATGGTTCGGCTCCCCTTGCGTCGCGGCTTTTTGCATTTTTTAGATTTCGCTGTTCTCGCTTCCATTTGTGTCTGCGCATGAATATAACTCGGATATTTGCCATTTATGGGCACATTCCGAGTAGCTGTACCTCATGAGTCAGTGCTATTCAACTATTTCGATTTTCACGCACCATTGAACAAGATTGTTGCTGGACGTTGATCCTCATAGGCTATACAGTGGATCTGATTGCGAATTTAGTAACTTCTGGTGTGGTGTCAATTATAGACAATTTGGGGCCACATCTTCTTTCCAGTGAATTCGTTATGTACACCCATGTAGGGAACGTTCAGCGCTATTCTGTCGCCAAATTGCGTGGACGCCAAGAATAGGTGTTATATTTGTGATCAGGGCCACTGATTACCACTAAAAACAAATTTTCAGTCAAAACAATTGTTTTGACCTTCTCAAAACAATTGTTTTGACCTTCTTGGGTTTGCTTATTGGGTTGTCCGGGTGTCCACAGCGTCAACGATACTTCATCGCTGTTACGAAGATGTGAAACTCCGCTCACACAGCCGACCAAATGGTCGGTCCCACAACCCGAAAAAGTCAAAAAGTTTTTCGCTCAAAACTTGCTCCTAGGGGTAATCAACAGTCCTGATCACGATTCTAGACTTTATTTTCGGTTCCAGTGCCATCTGGCACCGGCATAGTGCCGAAGAGCTGAGTCTGTGCATACTAACGAATTCGAACGAAAAAGCAGTTTTGCTCCATAAAAGTAGGATTGTTCAGTTCATCGTGAATGTTTTTGTTAGGACCAATTATTTAGACAAACATGGATCCAAAAAATGAAAAATTGTAGAAAAGCAAAATTTTGTCCTCGGTGGGATCCGAACCATCGACCTATTTTTTACGTTTTTTTTTATTCGTAGAAGCGCGCAGCGAAAATGAACCTCAGTTTTCTGGTCCTCGTATGTGCCCCTACAATATGCACAAGACCATTTTGAAAAAGCTCACCACGCCCTGAACGACCTCCCTTGTTAGAGCTGCTTACAGCTAATAAACGCTGAGGGAACCCCATGCCAATGCCTTAGCAAAAAAACACTACCTGAATTAGTTCCGGAGCATCAAACCATACTGATCGTATAATCCAGAATGGATAGTAGATTAGACGAGTTGCTGTCCAGACAAAGAGGAAGATAACAAAAATGACATTGAGCGCCATCTCCCAGTGTGCGTAACGTATAATTTTTGCCACCTCACTGGGTAGGAAAAAAGAATACTTGCATAACGGATATGGAAAAAAGATTAAACATAAAAAAGATCATGTGGTCTCATACCCAAGTGTCCCTACTACATATATTAGTTAGAAAAAGAAACTTGCCACACTGAACGAATTTGGATTAAATAGTCGTTTATCGATCAAACACTTCAACGAACGAGAAAATCAGAGTCATTCGAAACAAGTATCTATATGTCGAGCAGCTTACAGCTTCTCGATTTCTCGGAGCAACTAAGCTGGCTCTGAGCAGGGCACATAATCGTGACATGGAAAGTAGCACCATCAGTAGGACATCGCCCCCAACATTGTAGGCAGCGATCTGCGCGCATTTTTTGAGCTCGTGCAAGCGAAGCGACTGAACCAAGCACCAGACAGCCTTGCTTTTTCTGCTGGCAGAATATTTTTTTCAGTCAAGAATCACTTTAGATCCTAAAGATTTTCAGCGATAACAAGTAATAGGCGTTTGATTAGTAAGGAGCATTGCACAGAACTTTTCACCGGCATTTCACTTGCCGTTCCTCCGTAACTCGTCTTACAGCAGTTACACGTTCAAAGTGTTGTGAGCGAAAGAATCCATAGCAAAATCGGCCGCGGAATTGCGGTACGTTTCAGATACGCAGTTGTTCGAGTGAATGAAGTTTTTCAAATAACACAGTAATTGAGGGGAATCTGAGAATCGGAGTCGCGCTCAGTTTGCGCGCAATTTAGTGTTACTACATAGCGCGCGATTTGGCGATATCCTGAAAAATGGGCAAAAAATTGTGAGTGCCCCATTTCCTTGAACGACCACAACGCTGTTCAAAATAGAGCGTTAGAGGAAATAAAAGCAGTAATGAAAAACACTAGGCTTACTTTTTCTTGAGACTCTTAGATTTCTTTCAAATTTCTTCTAAAAATATATTTGTTGTGGTATCGTTGTAGAAAGTTGTGTCACATGCGAATTCTCACGCCATTAACAGCCAGATCTTATTTCATACGTTACTGTTCGCGAAAACAAGAGCAAGGTTTCAGTCTCTTCGACAATCGCCTCTCTTTTTCCGTAGAGTAGTGGTTCAAAAATTTCCCCTTTGTGTCATCATTCTGAGCCCCTTGGAAAGCATTGCTCTCGCCCTATAGCACTTCCCTTTCGTCTGAAAAAGTATGCCTCTAACATAATAATGGTTTATTCAATGTTGCTTGGTCTCAGTTCTCTGTTGCCTCATGCATTTGTCACACGCATAGATGCTGGGAATGTGTAACTTGTACGCGGTTTGCCCATGCAGTAAGATATGTTACTAGGGTCTTAGGAGAAGGGTCGATGACTTTGCTGTCTTTCGTTCGCTAATTTCTCAGTGTTGGCTGATCCCTTTACAACCCTGTTTGTGATTTTCACAAATACGGTATGCTGGAGGCACCTGAGCAGGGAACAGCATAGTGATTTATAGAATGGTAGTCAAGGTACGAAACTTTCCTCCGAGAGAAGGTGTCAGTACGACCCCCCCCCAACCTAAACGAGGGTCTCGGTACGACCCCCCTCCGAACCATTTTCCAGTCCAGTTTTTCACCCAAAAATTTTCGCTCGGCCCGGGAGAGGGTACATAGCCAATGTGAAACGGAAAAATTTCTTAGATTATCCCCAACTTCCTACCACTTTTCCGGAATTTACCGAGAATTTTCCTACTTTTCTCCAAGAATTTTGCTGCGAGGAAAGAGGGGGGGGGGATATAGTACACATGAAACAGGCAAAATCACGCGAAAAGTCAACAACCGGGAAAAATTTTTCCCAACGCAGCAAATTTCTCTCAAACGCACATACGACCCCCCCCCTCTCCCAACGACCAAATACGACCATCCCCCTATGTGTTTCACACAAAGATGCTGTACCCTATTTGACTTCTTGTGTGCCGTCCAGTGTTGATAGACCACTGCTCCTCATCACCATACTCCCACCTCGTTTTCTGTCAGTTCTGCTTTTGCTGCCGATAGTAAAACATCAAATACGGAGGTGCTGCCGAATATTAGGTCTTAGGTTCGTGACCGTGAGACACTCCGCCATTTCTGGATTGGACCACAGCCGTTAGCCAGGTCCCCATTGGTTGGGGACCCTGGTCGAGTCCGTACGACCCTCTTTTCTAGGGGTTAAACGACCCACCGGGTTCCCTCCTCATATCGAGCTGTCGAGCGAGGGGAGAGGTAATTAGCACATGTGAAACGGGAAAAGCTGAGAGGAAAGTACGACCCTTTACCATTTCTCAGATTTTCCTTAACTCCCTATCACTTTTTCGGGAATTTCCCGAAAATTTTCAAAGTTTCCTTCTTTTACCCGAAAAAATCACGGAAGTCAGGCAACCTTCTTCAAAAGGGAAGTACGACCACCCCTCCCAACAACGAATTAATACGACCCTCCCCCTTTACAACGTCCGTGAAACAAGAAAAATGAACTATCTTTCTCAGCTCAAGTACTACCCCCCCCCCTCTCCCAGCAACATACGACCCTTCCCCCTGGTGGGGATTCCCCAACAACGATGTCCCTGATGATAGCGCTTGCTTGACATGCTGCATACAGACTTGAAAATAGCCTGGCATACACCCCATCAGGTCAATCGGGAAAAGTGGCGTAGTTATATCAAAAAAGCGGACTCCGCCATGAAGCGCGATAAACGCTGAAGAAGAAGACAACGACGACGACGACGGATAACCATGTTGGAAATACGTATGGGCCGCTAATAATTTTCATAATGGATGTGGTTAACGCAATAGCGCCTCAGCTGATTTCTGCTGGCATGTCCGGGTGGTCACAGTAAAACAAAGAAACCTACATGAAAATATCGGCGGCATCGTGTACAAATAATACTAGTGTCCCCACACGAACCATATTCATCGTCCAGCTTAAGTATAGCAATAATATAGTGACACCGTGGTGAAGCATCATCTGAAGGAAATCTGCTCGACGAACATCGACACACAAAGTCCTGGAAATGTGTCGTCATTTCAGCACAATTCTTCTTACCATCAAAGTAAAGTTAAGCTTGTACCCGATGAAAAGCGCCCAGTAGAAAGAAGCCTCCATAATGTAATACCACCATATCGAAGGTGAAATATTGTGATGAGGCCAACCACGCCAGCATTCAGACACATCCTTGAGTTGCGGTTCACCAATCAATATAAACAAACTGCAAAATCAGTTCCAACTCCTCTCATCTTGGAACCTTGCCATTGTTCGATTTGTTGCGATCTTTAATCTTACAAGCAAAAGATCACAACAAACTGGAAAATGGGACGACTCAGACAAACAGTACATCGAAATATTGTATAGAAAGAGTAAAATAGTACTTACCCTGCGGTCCATGCACATATATAAAAACACAACCGCCATGCACATTCGGCGACCCGCTTGAATTTACTTTTTCCCGCAAATCCACCTACAACCAAAACTTTGCTGAAATGTGGGCGTGAGCCATAGCAAACGATTTTGAGTTTTGGGTTTTCTAGTTGCAGTATCCATCGTGGTGAATTCTAAGAACTTATTCACCTTAACTGTGTCGTAATTCAGATATTCTTTTCGCAGATTGTGGCACACCTTGAAGTGTATGTATATCCTACTATATACATCTTCATCATTGCGGACCGGTGGGGCGTGTCAGCCAGAAGGAGTGCGCACACTGTTGAAGCCGTTCTCAGCCTTTTTTGTTGCAACGCGTATGCGACAAAAGTGGTAGAAAACGAGTAATACGAAGGATATAATACAGTAATGCACTTGCCCGCTTCAAAAACTGGTGCAGAACGACTTTGCCAAACCGCACCAAACGCAGCCGCACTGCCACGCCCCACCGGTCCGCAATGATGAGGACTGTATATCCGCTAAGTTTGTCTGTTGGTGTGTGTGTG
>MU966937.1:0-19053 GCA_036418165.1 Cooperia oncophora | reverse complement strand
CAGTTAACACGCACGAATCTGTTTGAGACGTATTATTTAGTCATCTACGTACTTACGAGTTCATGCTATAAACTGACACTTATTTATTTATTTATTCTTGCTATATTGCTAATAAATCTTTTATTATTTTGTATTCCTATTTACATCCGGGTCTTCTGAAGCTTTCCGTCCGTTCCATTACCCTTAGCAATGACACCTTTGTACTGTTTGATGCCTAGCGAGCCTACTTTTGCGATACTCCCCACGTCCCCCGCGGCCAAGTACGAACCCATTCTTGGGGATTTCCCATGAAAAGAGGGCTGTTAAACGTAGCATTTAAAGCTGTAAAGAATACACTCATAATAAACTTCATTTTTTTAAACATCTTGACTTCCATAGCTCCACTCCCACTATCAACTGAAATGTCGAAGCATTGCTCGGCTCTGAGTGACCCTTGAGATTACGACCCCCCCCTCCCCAGCGGCCAAGTACGACCCCCCTATGGGTTTCGCACAACGATGCTGTACCCTGTCTGTAGAGCTCAACATATCCTAAAGTGCAAATTCGGTGATAAGAGATCAAACTGAAGAGCAGCTGCCCTCTTTCTGTAGTTAAATACAATCCTAAAAATCTCAACATGGACAGAACAATCAGTGTTGATTCGAACAGGTTTGAGTAATGTTTGACAGATGTCCTCGGTGAATAGAATAACAACTGTGGGCACCACAATCTTGATGAGGAAGCAACCTACACCAGTGGTTGGTACGAGCCTTCAACACTGACTCCGTGATCACCTCATGCAAGGGTTACTAGAATAAGTAGAAGGCGATTGCTGATGAGAAGCAAATCGCTGTCTAGATCGCAAATGGTTTGCAGAACGAACCAGTTGCTGCCTTTGTCAAGGAGTTCACGTTCAGACTGGACACCAGTTGTGTTGCCAAGGATGGAAACCCTTAACTGACTTGTTCTCGATGTACGCTCATTAGAGAAGGCGAACACTATAAATGAACTTTTGATCGTTTCATACCTGTCTCATCGAGCCGTTCTGTCAGAATACCATGCAAATCCTATACAGAGACGGTTTTCACGAACTTAATGAATTGTGTTCGCCAAATCCCTCCACTTTGACACTCGCTGAGAGTGAGAAGTCGTTTGGTTCGATTAGAAACAACTTCGAATAGTGAGGTACCATAGGGGGACTTAATTCACATTAGCTGTGATTTTCTCGAGGGAAACAGTGAGATTCAAGGATTGAGCGTCGATGTTCCAGATAAATAGCTGACCGAAATTAAGATGTCTCGCAAAGAACATGTCCTTCTTGTCGAGTGGTTATAATGTAATGAATGTGCAGAATCAAAATCGCTCACGTAAGCTGCTGAAGAAAGTTGGCATCAACCTCCCGCGGTATCTGCACCCGAATCTTTATGATAATACTCTATACTAGTTGCGCCTCTTTACATTCAACAAGTGAAAGCTTTATACGCCGTATAACTGCACGACGGTGGCCACTATTTCCAATCGTAACGTTTCATTCCCTTGCATTCTCACATGTGTGACTACACAGACAAGCCATCCTTTCTCTATCTGGACTTCGCGCCATGGAGTCTGCACCCAATCTCATCCGTAGGCGCCGAAAACCTGGCAAAGTGCCAAAGGCACCGCGCGCGACACGCGCCGCGCGGACGGGCCGAGAAACAGACGCGACCGTTGCGTCGTGCTCTTCCGTCTGGCGTCTTCCCTTAAGTAAATCACGAAAGTGAACCCAGGCCCTAGTCTTACATATGAAATAACTTGGAAAATCAAATACCTTTCATATGTGCCCATATTTGAGGTAATAGGGGGGCATGAACCCATCCTCCTAGCCAACCAATTGGTAAGAAGACAAACGACTCCAGTAATAACCGCAGTATCTAAAACCACAAAGGTAGCAATATTAATGTAAAATAAGCATAAAATACAACATACCAGCAGAGCAATTCCTAAGATTATAGTGTATCGGAGATCCGCAACATGGGGGTAGTGCACCTTATCATTATCCCTCATATCCGACCATGAAACATTCTCTGGTAACCAGAAAGTCTCATCCCACAGATCTCTCATGAGCACCTATAAAAGGGGTGTGAAGGAAAAAACAAACAGGTAATCACTTTCAGCTCCCAGCTAAGTTCGGTTTATTAGATTGACAAGCAGCTTCATTAAAAGTCAGTGACCTGGAGAATCGCAAATTATCGAAGACGGATCACGGATGGACGTACACTGAACCAGAAGTTCCAAACCGAAACCGGTTTGTTCAAAATGCCTGTCTTCTGTAAAGACGGCACCTGGTTGTGTCACGTCCCCACGTATGGTTTCATACCAAACGCTTCGGTGCTAACGTATTTGGGGGGGGGGGGGACCACGCGGCGCGCGGCGAGTGATGACTCATCGGCTCTTCACTCATCGGCATACTTGAAGCGCGATTCTAGCAGTCAAATTAGAATAAAACAAACAAGGTTCACCGGGAACTTGCTGAGAAATCCCACGGAAGCCGAAAACAAATGTTTGATCTTTTGTAGTCAACAATAACAGTCAACAACAAACAGGCAACAAAATTTTGTAGTTGATTCAAAAATCTTCCAGCCCACAACTGTTTCTTCGGACTTTTTAGCGTTACTGTATTAATATAGCTAGGTCGGTGTTATATCCATGTCCTAAACACAAAATTACTTCTATTTTGCCGAGGAGGGAGCAGAAGAGCAGATGAGTCATCGCACGCCGCGAGCCGCGTGGCCCCCCTCCCCCCAAATATGTTAGCATCAACGCTTCTGCTACAAACAGAATACATATAGTTAGTTATAGTTACCAGTTATTGCACAGTTGATTATATACAATGAAATATGCAACTACCACTCCAAATAATGCGCGGTACCTAACCACATTAGCATTCGCATCAATCCACGGAGGATTTCAGGCGTAAAATAAGGTGCATTAGCTGAACGATGCACACACTACACACCATCACACGCGCAATATTGAAATGTCTAACAAGGGAGGTCGTTCAGGGCGTGGTGCGCTTTTCGAAAACGGTTTTTTGCATATTGTAGGGGCTCATGCAAGGACCTGAAAAGTGTGCTTCATTTTCGCTGCGCGCTTCCAGGAAAGGTAAAAAACGAGTGAAAAGAAATCTTTGGAATCTGCTTCGTTCTGGGCCTCTATACGGCGTAGGTCACTTGCAACTTTGACCAGTTGCTGAGTGGGGGGTCCTTATAAAGGGGCTATTTGAATCGAAGCGAAAAATCGCCGCAAGTGAGCTTCCAACTTGGGTCATGTGCTCAAGGGTGAACGGCTTCTTGCAATGGTTTCATCAACGATAAGAGCGCTAGCAAAGTCGAGCATCGGATGGCCTAGCGGATAGAGTGGAGGTTTCGCAATCGGACAGTGAGGGTGGGGTTGATGGTTCGGCTCCCCTTGCGTCGTGGCTTTTTGCATTTTTTAGATTTCGCTGTTCTCGCTTCCATTTGTGTCTGCGCATGAATATAACTCGGATATTTGCCATTTATGGGCACATTCTGAGTAGCTGTACCTCATGAGTCAGTGCTATTCAACTATTTCGATTTTCACGCACCATTGAACAAGATTGTTGCTGGACGTTGATCCTCATAGGCTATACAGTGGATCTGATTGCGAATTTAGTAACTTCTGGTGTGGTGTCAATTATAGACAATTTGGGGCCACATCTTCTTTCCACTGAATTCGTTATGTACACCAATATAGGGAACGTTCAGCGCTATTCTGTCGCCAAATTGCGTGGACGCCAAGAATAGGTGTTATATTTGTGATCAGGGCCACTGATTACCACTAAAAACGAATTTTCGGTCAAAACAATTGTTTTGACCTTCTTGGGTTTGCTTATTGGGTTGTCCGGGGTCCGTAGCGTCAACGATACGTCATCGCTGTTACGAAGATGTCCGCTCACACTGCCGACCAAATGGTCGGTCACCTACAACCCGAAAAAGTCAAAAAAAAATTTTCGCTCAAAACTTGCTCCTAGGGGTAATCGACAGTCCTGATCACGATTCTAGACTTTATTTTCGGTTCCAGTGCCATCTGGCACCGGCATAGCGCCGAAGAGCTGAGTCTGTGCATACTAACGAATTCGAACGAAAAAGCAGTTTTGCTCCATAAAAGTAGGATTGTTCAGTTTATCGTGAATGTTTTTGTTAGGACCAATTATTTAGACAAACATGGATCCAAAAAATGAAAAATTGTAGAAAAGCAAAATTTTGTCCTCGGTGGGATCCGAACCATCGACCTATTTTTTACGTTTTTTTATTCGTAGAAGCGCGCAGCGAAAATGAACCTCAGTTTTCTGGTCCTCGTATGTGCCCCTACAATATGCACAAGACCATTTTGAAAAAGCTCACCACGCCCTGAACGACCTCCCTTGTAAGGCATTGTTCACAGTCTCCAGGCCCTGACGAAACGGCGGTTGGGAGAAAAGCAAAAAATAGTCATCGATCGGAGAATCGCCCAACCGTCCAACCGCCGCGGTTGGGCGGTTGGGCGAAAAGCAGTAGATGTGTATCGATTTCGCTGGCGAAAAACGCCACCGCGATGGAGCTAGCGTTTTGTCGAAGGCGAAAAACGTCGCGGTTTGGCGAAACGCCCGTCGATACGTACCAAAACCCTTTCGCCCAACCGCCAGGCTCTCAGAGAAACGCTGGACCGTAGAGTGTGAACAATGCCTGAGGTGGTAGAGCAGTCGGTCGTTCGGCGCGGCCGGATTGCTGTTGGGGCACATCGGCTGTAGGAGCGCGTTCAGACTTCGCGATCCAAGCCGATCGCGCGATCGCGAAGCCTGAACGCGCTCTAATTGCCACGCACCACTTGTCGATGCGACGCGTTTTGTGGGTCGGACACATATTGTGGGCGGGGCCAGCCCGAGGTGGGCGGAGCCAGACGAAAATTCTGTAAAACGGTTCCAGAGCACTCCGAAGACCGGAAAAAGTGGATTAAGGTCAGCAGAGGGTCGCCGGTGAGGATTGTGGGGCAAAAACATTGTGGGCGGAGCCTGCTCCGAGGTGGGCGGAGCCAGACAAAAAGGTCTGTAAAACGGTTCCAGAGCACTCCGAAGACCGGAAAAAGTGGATTAAGGTCAGCAGAGGGTCGCCGGTGAGGATTGTGGGGCACAAACATTGTGGGCGGAGCCTGCTCCGAGGTGGGCGGAGCCAGACAAAAAGGTCTGTAAAACGGTTCCAGAGCACTCCGAAGACCGGAAAAAGTGGATTAAGGTCAGCAGAGGGTTGCCGGTGAGGATTGTGGGGCAAAAACATTGTGGGCGGAGCCTGCTCCGAGGTGGGCGGAGCCAGACAAAAAGGTCTGTAAAACGGTTCGCAGAGCACGGCGAAGAAACCGAAAGAGTGGATTGAAGGTCACAGACAGCGCAGTCGCCGGTCGGGATTAGTGGGGTAGACATATTGTGGGTGGGGCCAGCCCGAGGTGGGCGGAGCCAGACGAAAATTCTCTAAAACTGTCCCAGAGCACTTCAAAGACCGAAAAGAAAACGTGGATTAAGGTCAGCAGAGGGTCGCCGGTGAGGATTGTGGGGCACAAACATTGTGGGCGGGGCCTGCTCCGAGGTGGGCGGAGTCAGACGAAGAATCTGTAAAGTAGCTCAAGAGTACTTCAGACACGGAAAAAAGTGGAGTACAGAACAAAAGGCGGATATCAGTTGAGTGTAGATGTGAAAGTGAAAGAAAATACGCGCGGCGAAACGCACCCCCCCCCCCCCCGGCGCAACCGGGCCGTATCAGAAGGAGGCACGCCGGCGTTAGCCGGCGAGCCGACTGGTCTTATAAAGGCAGCAACATTTTTCTCACTCATCATTGTTGAACACTCAACTCTCACAGGTTATTGAAAAGCAAAAAAAAGTCGATCGAGACTGACGGCAATAACCCGAAAAGTGGTGGAGAAAGTTACGCGAGCCACTGACTCAAAATAATCGTCAAACGTGTTAACCGTATCACAAAGGATTTTTTGCACCATGAGATAGTTTGCTCACCATCAGTCTTTTTTTCTGAGTACACTTCATGTTGGTTTAAGACGTTGACGACAACGCGCGCTTTTACTTTTCGGCCTCGTGGGACACGCGCGCTTTCTCGAACGCGACAGGCGTGGTACGCATAGAATTCACGCCGTCCCACGAGGCGCTTTCTTTGGAGGTCCGACCAGAAAACCTGGTTTGAGGAGCAATTATAAAGTCAACTGACCAGTCACTTTGAAAAAGACAGGCCAGCTCTCGTTGCACCAAGTGCCAGAAATTCTTCTGTATCCAATATTCCCTTAAAAGACACAACTCGCGCTTCTATAGGATACAGCGATTCGTCATCGTATCCCTTTTATCATTATTTATATTGTATTTGTCTCTATTTGTTAGTAAAGAGTTGAAGAGCAAACCAATCCAGAGTAAAGGAGCAGACCAGTCCCAGTTAAGGATGACTTTTCCCAAAACAAGTCTTTTTGTTAAACACTCTATTGTGTTACTAAATCGTATTCCCGTGGACGCAGCGGCGCGTACGAGCAACGCGAGGACTGAGTTCTAGAATGAATGTGAGAAACTAACTCAAAAGCCTGCACTGGTAAAAGATGAATTTTCGACTGTTATTCGTATACAATTCGCGCGGTCCCACGTGGCCTGCAAAGCGCGCATTAAATGCGTATCACGCTGTCGTCAATGTGTTAAAGTCACTATAGAGGGGGAGGTCTTTGACACCTCCCAGCGTGTCACCGTACCAAGAAGGGTGCCTAGTGCCATGCCTATCTATGCACGAGCTCGAAATTCCCAGCTATGGATCGCGTGAATCGATCTTAAAGACAGCCCTCGCGCTCGAGTAGTACATGGTCGTCCTTCCTTATGCAAGTAGTGCAGCCCCCCCCAAGCTAGAGACTGTCCCGCTTTATTCGTCTGCACAGCGAACGAGAAGCGAGCTAGAGCCGCTGTAATTTCTAGTTCTAACGCCTGCACAGTTGGACGCGGCCTTAATTTGCTGAGATGATCACTCCGACTGATGCCGCTCAGTTGTTCTGGGGCGGCGGGCATTGCTAATACCCATGGATAATTCTGCTCCCCTTTATTACAGTTTACTCATTGGAGGTATATACTTCAATTCAACTCATTTTGCACTGGATGATATCAACTGCGAGATGTGATAGAGAGATTTTGTTGAATTAGGGTTGGCACAGAACAGGCAGGGAGGTGTGCCAGGGTACAGCAATCGTTGTGTCAACCATGGGGGGGAGGTCGTACTGGCCGATGGAGAGGGGGGGGGGGGGTCGTAATCTCAAGGGTCACTCAGAGCCGAGCAATGTTCGACATTTCAGTTGATAGTGGGAGTGGAGCTATGGAAGTCAAGATGTTTAAAAAAAATGAAGTTTATTATGAGTGTATTCTTTACAGCTTTAAATGCTACGTTTAACAGCCCTCTTTTCATGGGAAATCCCCAAGAATGGGTTCGTACTTGGCCGCGGGGGACGTGGGGAGTATCGCAAAAGTAGGCTCGCTAGGCATCAAACAGTACAAAAGTGTCATTGCTAAGTTTGATGGAACGGACGGAAAGCTGCAGAAGACCCGGATGTAAATAGGAATACAAAATAATAAAAGATTTATTAGCAATATAGCAAGAATAAATAAATAAATAAATAAATAAATAAATAAGTGTCAGTTTATAGCATGAACTCGTAAGTACGTAGATGACTAAATAATACGTCTCAAACAGATTCGTGCGTGTTGTCCTTTACAAACCCTAAACAAACATCTGCTTGCATGGATAAAAGCACCTGAAATCAGAATTTACACCTTTCCACCACCTCTGCGTAGGAGCCTAATGCACGGCGCACGGACCAAATCGATCAGAGATAGCCGAGCTTCTCTTTCACTCATTTGAAGGGAAATATGTGTTTTGAAGGCACTGAAGTTTCCGAAGGTGTATCCTCACAATGGCACATAAGGAGTCAATTTTTCGGGTGGGTCAGAGGGTGGCGCATCTGTGACCCATCTAAAATATCTCCTGAACTAGTGGGTCTTCAGAAAAACTGTAAAGCTTATTTATTTATTTATTTATTTATTTATTTATTTAATAGCACTTAAGTGCACCATCGACAGCAAAAAAGAACATGAATATTAAGAACATACAACTCGAAGGCAAATCAGATCGCTGAAAGGCAAACCAAACCGGTGGCAAATCGAACCGAACAAAGGAAAAACATTTACCGACCGTTAGGCAAACTAAATGCGGAGGGAAGTAATTAAACGAGGGCGTACAAGCCAAGTAGAACATAGGCAATAAATCGATCGTATAAAAACCTCTTCCCCATACTACACCTCAGCTCTACATTAGGGTGAAATTGATGAGCCATGTGGACCTGCGTCAGAGGAAACATTATGCATTACTAACGGCTCGACGCATTAAAGGAGCGTAGGTTAACCTATTTATTGGAAAGAGAAAAGATGGAGGGGTTTCAAGACGACTTCAGTCCTGATGAAATTGCGTTTGAACGAAGCAGTCCTTGTGTGAATCATGGAAACCAGCTCGCGATTTACCCCTGGCCGAACCGTGACCCATCCGGAATATTTCACCAACGGGGATTGTTCAGTTTGCAGCTAGGTAGAATACACAATAGTAGAAACTTTGCCGTTGCATGCTGCTCACCATTCCTCAAAAGCTCCGCACCTAAAAAAGATATAACCCCCCGAACAGACCCCAGGACGTTGGCAAGTCCAACAACCGCGCTCCAATGACGTTTTTCCAAAGAAAGCGGTCGCAGCTTGCGCCCTGCAGCCTGATCGATAATAGCCAAGTATGGAACGATTTACTGCCGGCCTGGTTATCCTTTTTTCATTTAGCTCTGCATTTTTTGTATTTTCCATGTTTCGCTTTGTTGTGTCGTGCATGTTTTCATTATTTCCCCGTCACCATTCATTGAATGCACATCTGGGCCCTGACACGCTCACCTTGGGGCTATTTTTTTCACCAATTCAGCCTATCAATGATCACCATTAGCCGCTATTTCAATTGTGTTTCTTGTTACAAGTTGCATGTCATACATAGTTATCGAACGAGGAGTTTTATTTTGAATCCTAAGACAAAATTGTAGGTAATGCGAGGCTGTTGTTCAGCCTCATATTGCATGAGGCTGAAACAGCCTTTTATTTCCTGTATTTTAGAGCAGAGTGCGCCTTTCGAGAATCCAGATTCCATTTCAGGAAGCCATTTGTGGTGAACATGCATCTGGTTGTCAGTTAGAGCAGGAGGGGGGGGGTCGTATCTGGACCCTCTTCGAGGGGGGGGGGTCGTACCCACACCGCCATTTGACACATCCCCATGCTGTACCCTGGGTGTGACTGTGAGGGAGTTATTTTGTTTATGTTGTTCTGGAGGACGCTTCTTGCCTGTTTTCTTCTTTGGGAGATTACTTATCAGCTACTGTTTCATAATTGGAAAGCAGCTATCCATGAGACTTTTATCGCGGGAGCTGTCTTTTAAAATAAGATGATGGTGAGTTTTTGTACCTTAGAATATGAGCAGTGCAAGTATCCTAGAAGTAATTTTCATCCAAGATAATTCGAAACCGTGAAGTAGAATGTTGTCACTTCAAGCGTCTCAGAAGTGACGCTGACTTGCACTGCACATATTTCAACGTACAAAAACTCACATCATCTTATTTGAAGTCACTTCTAGGATAGTAGAAGTACTAAAATTCTTAGACTAAAATAGTTTTATGTACTGAGTTCAACGTTGTCGTAGAAGCTTTTTTCCAAAGTGTATAGACGCGTACTATGCAATGTACTGAGAAAAGATGCCTTAGAAACAGCACAGAATGAAGGATAACTTGTTGTTGGATGTAAATGATGCCTTGGTGAAGCTGTTACATGATTCCAGAAGTGGAAAGGGAAACGAAATCGTAGGCGAATAAAGAGGGCTGTGTAGAAATAGCAGCATGTTTCCATATTATTACCAGTGGTTTACTCTCCAAAGATGCTGGTATTCTGGAGAGGTGCTGCTACTCGCAGACTTGCCATCATATAGAGCTATCCTTATATGGACAATAACGATTTTTCAGTAGGGCGCAAGTGGCTCACAAAAGAATTTAGGCGTGAGGTTGAATGCATTGCGATAGTCGGCTGCGGACTCACACCATATTCGACGCGCTCTATGGAAAACACCCAATTTTCCAAGAACAGGCCGGATCTTAATCAACTTATTTTCTACGTGGGCAGATTTGGCTGAGAGTTGGATTCTAGAGGTAATTCGACCTCCTGAACACGAACATCACACCCACTTGGCCTGACCTAGGGTATTTCAGCGCCAGCGCCAAAATACCCTAGGTCACTAAATCCGCTGAAAACTTGTATAGAAGACCATTTAACATCTTGATTGCATATATCACATTCATTTTTGGCGCTGGCGCTGATGGAAGACGCTGTGATTGTCTGCGCTCTGGTATGGCTGGCCTGACCTAAAGGAAAACACTCTTTCTCACACGCTCAGCCCTAGAAAGTGTTAAATGACGCTGGAGTGAATGTCCCATACCATGCAAATTTGGTAGGATAGGTGGCGGCGCCAAACTGGCGCCAATTGGGCGCCAGCGCCCAAAACGAGTGCTATATTCGTGATTAGGACACTGAACTATCTCTGTGGGCGAGGTTTCACCAAAAGAAAATTTTTGTCTTTTTGGGGTAGTAATAGTTGAATAGTGCCATTTTATGGTTTTCGCGTTTCCAGCAACAATAGTTGAGCCTGATTTCAACTTCACCGCATTCGAACTTCTGGTTACAAGGACGATTGGTGCTCTGATTACCAGTGGAATAAGATTAGACTATAGCATAGGAAAAAAATCATGGAAACCTTAGTTTCTGAACAGAACGAAAACTGTCATTCTTCCTCTCAGCTTAATGAGAATTTCAATTTTTTGACAGAAAAAGGTCTGCTTTTTCCCAACAATAGTTTAGTTCGACTTCCTGCAGTGCATTATCCCTGAAGTAGTTCACGCTTCAGTTACAGCAGTGTAGGGGGACTATTGTAGCAGGGCAAGTAAAGGGAAGGCCGAGAAGAGGAAGGAAGACGAAGAAAATGAAGATAGTGGCAAAGGAGATAGAAGAATGAAAACATCCAGCGTATATAAATGTGTTACGACAACAATAAAGTGATTCCCCCCACGTGTCGTCACAGCCTACCGAGTGGCGATCAGGATGAGAACCGCAGAGACGCGTCGATCGGCAGACCGGAAGTCGTGCCTGAGAGTGAGAGTAGAACCAGCCACCATGTTGAAGGCGACTGTTCAATAACTTCCTCGTATTGAGGAAGGTTACTGATGAAATGGAACAGAGACTAATCTTTTTGCAGGAAATTGGTGGTAGCAACTATGAACTGCTGGAGTCATTATTACAAGGAAAGAGAACCAGAACAAGTGACATTAAAGGAGTTAAGCGACACTATGGCCTGGCCATTTCCAGCCGAAGAAGCTGATATTGGCCGAACGCTATGGTTTGATGTCGCGATCACAGCGCCCTGGACAAACCTTGCAGGACTACTACGCTGAGCTGCAGAAAGCTGCAGCAGCATGTGAGTTCGAAAAAATAAAGGATCACCGCGATGCCATGGTCACAATGGTATTCATAGGAGGGTTAGCTTCAGTGGAAACTAGGAAACGATTGTTAGAGAGAGAGAGAATCTAACGTCTAAGGAAGCCTTAGAAGCGGCCGAAGCGTTTGAGAGGGTAGGAAGAAACGCCCCGCACCTGAAAGAGGGTGTTCAAGAAGTGGGTATCTCCGTGGTTCGCGCAAAAAGGGGAAAGTTATTAGCGAAGCCGAAACCAGACTTACCGCTCTCGCAAGCTCGGTCAAGGCAAAATGAAAGCCGGGTTAAACGGCAGCCGCAGAATGATAGAGTTGTAAACAACCGCTCGACCGCAATAGCACAATGCACATGTTGTGGAGGTCGAGGACATGCCTTCTATCAGTGTTTCAAGAGGCAAACAGCATTCTGTTCCAACTGTTCTCGACCTGGACACATGGCCAAAGCTTGTAGATCGAAAGCGTCGGGCGTGAGAAAAGTCTCCCGCCGGGTTAACTGGTGTGCGGAGCCCAGCACCTCCGATCTTGACGAATGTGACAGTAGTGAGAACAATATAGATAGATTAACTCATAGGGAGCGTCAAGGTCGTAGAGAAGAGCTGGTCAAGTCAAAGCATCAGGCCAGGAGATCCGAAGGGGTCTCGGAGTGGCAGGTCGGACGATCCGCAGAGACGCGTCGATCGGCAGACCGGAAGTCGTGCCTGAGAGTGAGAGTAGAACCAGCCACCATGTTGAAGATAAAATTCATGGCACAGACGTCGCGTGCGAATTGGATACCGGAGCCTCGGTATCAATATTAGATGTGGCTTCGTGGAGAAGGATAGGTAAACCTCCGCTCACAGAAGCTACGATTGAGGCAACAGCTTATAACAACAGCCCAATTAAGTTCTGCGGTAAGTGCACGGTTTGGGTCCAGTTTAATGGCAGAAAAGCCGAGATGGATTTACACGTACTAGAACTACTCGCAGTTTGTGCGGTAGAGATATGATCCGAGCTTTGAGGATCGATTGTGGACCCCATTATCAGGGTATACATGAAATGCAGGAGAAGCCTCTGCCGAAGCCGGAGCAGAAGCTTGCTAAGATCATAGAAGATAATAAGATTGTATTTAAGCCCGGTCTTGGAAGATGTATAACCACCCAAGCTACGCTCAAGTTTAAAATGGAGCCAGTGCCGAAGTTTTTTTGAGCACGACCGGTTCCTTTAGCATTACGGCCTAAAGTAGAAGAGAAGCTCCAGGAGTTAGTAAACAATGGCACCTTAACACAAGTTGACCATTCGGAGTGGGCTACTCCATTAGTGGTCGTTCCAAAACCTGGAGGTAAGGTTAGAATATGCGGAGACTATAAGATAACGATAAATCCGCAATTAGACATTAACCAGTATCCACTGCCCAAGCCAGATGATCTGTTCCACATGTTAAATGGTGGGCAAAAGTTTTCGAAATTGGACCTGTCTGAAGCATATATGCAGGTCGAGTTGGATAAGGAGTCGAGAAAATATACTACAGTGAATACACAAAAAGGATTATTTGAGTATAATAGGATAGCTTTTGGAATAGCATCCGCTCCAGCTATCTTTCAGAAGATAATGGAAACCACGTTAGCAGGAATAGAGGGGGTAATTATTTATTTAGATGATATAACCGTTACCGGGCCGGATGACGAAACCCACCTCGAAAGACTGGAAAAGGTCCTGCAAAGATTAAGAACGGCTGGATTCCGTTTGAAGCGAAGTAAATGCGAGTTTTTAAAGGCACAGATGGAATTTTTGGGCCATATAGTGGATGCCCAAGGTATAAGACCATCGCCGCACAAAATAGAGGCAATGCAGAGGATGCCGGCACCAAAGAATATCAAAGAGTTGGATCATTCCTTGGTATGGTACAGTACTATGGTAAATTTATACGTAATTTGTCAATGCTAGCAGCTCCGCTAAATGCTTTAAGGAAAAAAGGAGTGGAGTGGCGTTGGAACGAAGAGCTTCAGAAGGCGTTTGAGAAAATAAAGAAAAGATTAACTGAAATAGATGTGCTGGCACACTATAACCCTGATGTGCCAGTGGTATTAGCTACGGACGCGTCAGATTACGGACTAGGAGCAGTTATCTACCATAAGTATAAAGATGGCAATGAAAAAGTAATTGCCTATGCCTCTCGTTCCTCAACTAAAGAAGAAAAGAACTATGCACAAATAGAGAAAGAGGCGTTGGGCATAGTTTACGGTGTTGAAAAGTTTAACCAGTTCCTATATGGTAGAAGATTCACGTTGTTAACGGATCATCAGCCGTTAGTGAGGATATTCGGCCCAAAACATGGGTTACCCACGATAGCAGCAAAGAGGCTGCATCGATGGGGATTGCGACTGATGGTTTATTCATTTGACATAGAGTACCGGAAGACGGCGGAATTTGGGAACGCAGACGGTCTTTCACGGTTACCTGACCCTCGCGAATTACCGAGTGCCGAAACAGTCATCAGAGAGCTCCAGGTGAGAGCTCTAGATCAAGAAGTTTTTGAGAACCTCCCGCTATCGGAGGAAGAAGTTGCAAAAGCGACAGCAGAAGACCCAGTGCTTGCTCAAGTCTTGCAATATGTTAGAAAGGGCTGGCCTCCCAAGGTGGAAGAGACGCTGAAAGCTTTTGCAGTCAAGAGTGCTGCAATATCAATTCATGATGGGTGTCTTCTGTGGGAAAATAGAGTCATAGTACCTTCTAAATTTAGAAAAAAGGTTTTGCACATGCTGCATAGCAGCCATTATGGCAAGAATCGAATGATAAGTCTAGCACGCAGGAAAGTATGGTATCCGGGAATAGATAGAGATATAGTTCAGGTGGCCAGGTTGTGCGAAACCTGTGCTGTGTTTGGTAATGATCCCGCAAAGATGCCACTGCACTTGTGGGAAGAACCCGCAAATCCGTGGCAAAGGCTACATATAGATTTCTGCCAAACGGAGGGTGGTGAAAAATGGCTTATCCTGGTGGATGCCAAGTCTAAGTGGCCAGAAGTGGTCCGCATGGGCAGTACTACAGCCGAGAAGAACGATAGAAAAGTTAAGGATGATTTTGCAAGTCATGGGTTACCGGAGCAAATTGTGTCCGATAATGGACCACCGTTTTCTTCGACGGCGTTCAAGGAGTTTTGTAAAGGAAGAAATATGAATTGACCTTGGATCTCGCCATATCACCCAAATTCAAACGGCGAAGCTGAGAGATTTGTACAGACATTCAAAAAGGGGTGGTATAAAGGATTGCGAGATGGGAAATCGCCGGGAAGTATTTTAGCAGGATTACTGTTTGAGTATAGAGTGACACCGCACCCAGCAACAAGGAAGTCTCCGGCGGAGATCCTAATGGGAAGACAACTTAGAACAACGCTAGATATCCGTAAAACGAAAAATAAAGAGAGTGGTAATAGCGCGTATAGAGAGCGTATGATCGCCGACTATAATAAAAGGGGGAGAAAGGAGAGAAGTTTTACTGTCGGCCAGCAAGTCTATATTAGGAACTATCAAAAAGGGGACAAGTGGATCCCAGGAATAATCACTCAAGTACTGGGCAGTCGAATGTATGACGTTCACTTTGGGACAGGCAGTCGTAAAGTACATACGGATCAGTTAAAAGAGAGGCTCGTACCAGATGACGAAGCTATGTTGACGACGCGGAAAAGAAACCAAACACTTGAAGAAGAATTGCCGCAAAGAAGATCGGGTCGAACACGTAAACTAACCGACAAGATGCAGGGCTATGTAGAAGAAATGGAAAGATCGATGAGGGCGAAAACACGTATAAACAAGACAGACATGATAAGCCACGTTGGTGGTGGGGAGAGGATAAAAGGCGAGGAAGCGGTGAGGTGGCCATTTATGTGGACGTATACACCGCCGCCCTACCAGCCGTCGCCGACGCCGCCGCCCTACCAACCGCCACCGATGCCTGCAGGACAACTGCACACTGGAACCAGCCCAGCACCGATTGTTATTCACCTTATCACGCCGCCGACGGCCGCAAATGTAAGTGCAACTCGAAAGTTTAGACGAAGAATTAGTAGGGTTCCAGAGAAGGTAGATATTCAGGGTACATTCGCTCAAGAGGAGTCTAGAGCTGCAGGTAGAGCCGCTGTTCGTGGACGTCCGCGTTATCGAGGAACTTTCAATGGAACCCGAGGAGGAATGGGAGCTCGAGGAGGCCGAAGAAGACGGCAGGCGATGCGCCAGGAGATCCAAGAGCTGCGCATGATGTGTACGCAGCTGATGGCGAGGATGCAAGAAGATACTGAGAGAGGGCCAGATAGCCCCCAGCAAAATAGTACGTAAGTGATCTGAAAAGTATGAATGAAAATTGCAAAATAAATGTTTTGTTGGCATTGGTTGTGCAGAAGTAGGAGTTGCAGAGTTAACAGATGGGGGAGAAGTTGGAAAACTTAGGTTATAATGGCGCTGGTGGTGAGGCAAGTGACGAGTGTCACTTGGGGGGAGATGTAGGGGGACTATTGTAGCAGGGCAAGTAAAGGGAAAGGCCGAGAAGAGGAAGGAAGACGAAGAAAATGAAGATAGTGGCAAAGGAGATAGAAGAATGAAAACATCCAGCGTATATAAATGTGTTACGACAACAATAAAGTGATTCCCCCCACGTGTCGTCACAGCCTACCGAGTAGCAGCTCAAAGCATATGTCGGCAAATCGGGTACGACCGCTTTTTTCAGGTAACGCGCGTCAAATATGGTGCGAGTCCGTGGTCGACTATTGCAATGCACTGAACCTCACGCCTAAATTCTTTTGTGAGCCACTTGCGCCCTACTGAATAATCGTTATTGTCCTTATATGGAGGGCGTGAATTCTAGTGAGTGAAGCCAAAATTGGAATTAGAATCACTTGAACCAGTTCTGAGCCTATAGTTTCGCGACTCGACCATTCCCTTCAAAAAAAGAATTTGCGCCGCTTCAGGTGCTTGATTAAACGCAAAAGGAAACGCTGTTAAAAATTCTCGTTTTTGTCAACTTGAAACTCCTTTTTAATTGTTCGAAAATCAATAGAGTATAAATCTCTGAGAAAACTGAGTCACCTTCTTGCAGTGGGAAAACCTCTCCATTAAGTAGTGCTCCAAGCATCTCTTAAATGCCCAAGAACTCTGTAGCAAAATGTTCCATCTTTTACGAGAGGTTCTGAGTTAGAAAAATTCATTACTTATGGGTCAGGCCAGTGTCATTTACACCAGAGAGTATCGGAGGTGTAAGTAACGTCTGCTGAACCGCTTTTGAGAAGTCCCTCATGACAAAAAAACCAACGGAGAATTTGAATCAACACTTCTGGGACACCTGAATTGTCCCCATTCAAAGTTCCACAGGTTTCCAATCATCTTGGATGGAGATCAATCTTCTAGAATACTTGGTTCATAAAATCTACCTACCAGCTGCATAAAAACCACTTACAGGATAGTCTATTTGCTGAAGTTTACTATAAATCTATATAAACGTAATACCATAAAGCAATTAATTCATTCTCTTTTGACTACTGGAAGTCTATTGGCTTGGAGGTCCCCTCGAACCATGCCCCAATTCATTAACGCGCTCCAATCATAACCGGAATTACGGTCTAACACCGATTGTCTGACAACTAATCCTTTTTATGCGGCGAGAGAGCAAATTCCTCTAGCCGTCGGGACTCTCCGGCTCTCTACTACTTGGCTTGATGTGGCGATTAGGTCGAAGCGGTGAGTAATACCCACTCCTGAGAAGAGTGGAACAGAACTCGGCACTGTTCAACTATTACTACCCCAATTCTCCTAAAACGGGCCGGATCTTGATCGACTTTTTTCTACGGGGGCAGATTTGGCTGAAAGTTGGGTTCTAGGGGTAATTCGACCTCCTGAACACGAATATCACATCCGCTCCTCCCGAAACTGCCTGGCGCCCGCGCAACGGCACCGGCGCCAAAGTACCGCAGATCACCAAATCCGCTGAACTTGTGCTAGAGATAGATAGTTTGACCTGGAATTCCGAGACCCGACTACTCAATGTCTGAAGGTAGTTCTCCAAAAAAGCGACATGTAAGTTAGAGAACTGATTAATTATGGGTTGTCAATGAAGTGTTACAAGAGTTTACTCAAGAGTGAAACGCTTGCATCTGGGGAAAGATACTGTTTTCGGTATCTTTCCCCAGATGGAAGCGTTTCATTGATGCCAAAATGAGGACCTATATGCTGCTCATATTGAATATGGAGAGTTACCGCGATGATTTCCCACGCTTCATTTCAGACAAGCATTCACTACACTACACTTCACGATTTTCTGAACAATACCGTTGATAGCTATCGCTGGCTTCGTTCCGACTGAATTCGCTTTCCCCCAATGTTTTCCGCGGCCCCACCATGCCGAAATGCCAAAAGAAATCATGTTTGTCGATGTCCAATCCGTTCCACCCGCTGTACCGCTGGGAGACTGCTCTTCGAGCGGATGAGTCACTCTCTCCACGTGTCTGACTGCACGTGCTAATCCCTCTGTACCCCGCGAACGAGACCCACAGGAAAAAACGGATTAGCTGTCCCAACACGAGGTAACACCCACTCACATGGACTCCCAAATCAACAGAGCGTCGCAACGAAGTCAATTCAAACGGGTGGGCGCGGGAAAGTTATTTAAACAAAGAGGCGACCTCGGCTCCGTTTAGATAGCATCGTTAAGGTCACAGCCGAGTGCGGAATCTATCCGCATTCGCAATTCGCAAAAGAATGGCGTCGTTCTCGAAAGCTTTTCCATGTTACGAGTTTTGTGTCAGCTTTTGTTTTTCGTTTTTTTAAAGTCTTTGATAGCGTTTAGTAGTGAGGGTGCGGAGAAACGATTTAGGGCCAGGGGTTGCACGGGGGCCTCAGGGTGTAGCTATGACAGCAAGTCCGGGGAACGTACAGTGAGGACAAGAGAGATTCGGCAGGCCGATGAGTCGTAGCAACCGTAACCCAAGTTGTGATTGGGGCGCGGATTCGGATTGGAGCACGCATGAGCTGGTCCTCTCCCTTGCCTTGTTTTTGTGATAACTTTTTCCCTGTGGTACCTATAATATATCCTTTCTAAAAGAATCAGCTCTACGACTTTCGGTGCTAACGTATTTGGGTTGCCCCAATACGTTTAGCACGCCGACTTTCACTCATGTTGAGATCCGATCCGAGTTATTTAGGAAACCTGGCCGCCCATTTTGTTGCTTAATATGTGGTGTATAGCGTGCTGACCATTGTTCCAGGTCCAACTCAACTGTTTACAATTGCTAGTTACATAAATTCTTTAACTTGGAAGCTGAAAGGTTGATTTTTATACATTATCATCTAGTGTTTTTTTTTTCTGAGGGCTTGTCGTCCTCACAATTTCTTCTCGCAAAATGCGATTTTTTTTTACAACATTCGAAACCGTTCTGTTAAAACCATAAGAATCAGGGGCCATCTTTAGTCAGCGATTTAATTCTAGTCTACACGTCC
>MU966936.1:13363-50049 GCA_036418165.1 Cooperia oncophora | reverse complement strand
AACGATCTGAAGATTTGACTATTCAGAAAATGTCACGAATGGATTACTTACATATCGATCGACTCCGCCCACGTGGAGAACTGGGGAATGGGAGAGGGGAAGACTTGAAGATCATGTGAAAGGATTAGGCCGCGTTCAGACTTGTAGCGCTAAACTGTCGCGCTACAATTGTTCCAGACCCCAACCTTTCTTTATGTTCTTTCTTTCGAAATTCAATCCCTTTTTCTTTGTTTCTAAATTCTGACTCTATTTCTGATTCTTAGCTCTTTCGTAATCGGGTTCAACATGATGCACCACTGCAAAACAACAAACATCAATAGCAACCCTGAGACTGAATAATTAAAGTCGAAAACGGTATACAAAATCATTATCACAGTGTTCTATGTCAAAAACATATTAAAATTTGCCAACCTATCTAGGCACCCTTTTCGAGTTGACACGTTATAGGATGGTGGCTAGACGATCTTGCTCCAGCCTCACAAACGGTCACAAGTTTTACCAGAGTGAGATTTGTAAACCGCAACCAGGGAAGCAATTATAATACAAAATGTTCCCCCTTCCGTCGATAAAGAGCGCCAAATTAAATGTTGAAGTGAAAAAGAGGAGCTAAGGATCACAAATAGAATCAGAAATGAGAAACAAAAAAGGGATTGAATACTGAAAGAAAGAACATAAAGGAAAATTGGAGTCCGATACAATTGTAGCGCGACAGTGTAGCGCGACGTTGTAGAGCAACAGTATAGCGCTACAAGTTTGAACGCTGCCTTAGATACATATAAATTCCACTGAGTTCGCCCAAGTGGGAAACTGGAAACCTCCGAAGCTTCTAACCTTCTAATCGATACGTATGTATCTAGTCTTTTCTTCACTGTCGCAACCTGAAACATGGCAGTCGATTTGGCATGAGTCAGACCGGCCTTAGCACAGCAGCCGACTTTCTGTCAGTCTAATGCGCAAGGTGAAGATGATATTTTGGACTGCAGCGACGTTATTGGAGCTGTTTGATGTTGGAGGTCTTTCAGATGAAGAGTGCAGGTATCCAGGTAGCTGTCAATGAGTGGCTCCATACAAGAAGTTCCGCAGCTGGCTGGATGTGATGTGAATTTCATAGGCTCCTCTCTAGGCGTCTCCAGTCCGCTTGCGATTGGAGATGGCTTGATATTTTGATGTACATGGAGGTGATGGACGACAGCCTCTCGTGCTTATGAACACCTTGGGTATCTTCCTCCATGGTACTCGTATTCACATCTTCTCTCTAGGCTGCGTAAACTTTACTGATATGTGACTCGGCTAAAGTGCCTTTTTTTATTGCCGCCTCCCCTGTAGGTCGTCGCATTCAAAAACGTGGTGATATATGGAAGAATGGCAGGAAAGCAGGGGGTAACGTTGCACTCTTCTATATCATTTGAAAGCTAGTACCTTCAGCAACGTATCACTTGATCCCTTAACCGTTCCCCATTAATTTCATCTTCCCACGCTGCGTTCAGCATTCGCATTCAACACCTTTGAATATTCTTCAACCTGCCACATTCCTTCTAGCCTTCCCCGCCCGTCATCTGTTAACCCGTTCTGCGCCCTGTATATCACAAGTTTCAAGCGTCGTCTGTATTTTGAGAGCTGAGATGAAGTGCAAAAAGTTGTTGTGGTGGACTCACTTTTGTGTCGACCCGACAACCAATTTTAATGGAATATAAATCGACGGAAGTCGGGAAATGTAGGAAGGTTCTCACACTATCTTACGGAGAGGAAAATTTCCATCAAACATTGTAGAGGCATTGAGAACAATGTCACCATTCTTATGAAAATTTGTGTGAGAAAAAACGCCATTACTCGTGGATAAACCTAATAGAAGTATTAGTATCAATTCCTAATTAACGTAAGTTCGTAAGTACGTGGATCACTTAACTGTACAACTTACACCCCACCCCGGTCGCTGGTAAAGATGGGGTATGTCCACACGCCTGCGTTCGCCATCTGTTTCTTCGTTTTTTTTCCTTTTAGCAAGCAGCAAGCCACCACATTATTCTAACCAGTCGTTTTTCACCGTTGATGTCGTTTACCCAAGCCAACAAATGGTGCATAATGAACTGGGCGGAATGCCAAATGCAACCGTGCCCAGATTCAGAACGACCTCCCTGGTTTATCCACTTGCTGTTCTCCTCAAGTTATCACCATCTGCTTATCACTTCACTGAGCGCGCACTCAGTGCGACAGGGTACACGACCAGAATGTTAAAGACACATGGTACGATTGCACATAGTTTGAGTGTGTATGACTATCAGCCCACCAGCTGTCGAAGCGTAGCGGTTTCTCCATCCTCACATGCGCAGAAATGGAGATACAGGACCGTGAAACAGGCTGATCCTCCATGCTCCGCCTGAAATGCAACTTGCGGCGCAATTTCCCGTTTAGGCTGATAGCCGTCCGCGCGGCGCGTGTGCGCGCAGCTCTCTTGGCTGTTTGCCAAGTCCTATAATTGCGCTACTATAGAACACAAGTAAAACGCAATTTTCTGATGCGGATAACATTTTAGGTGCTGCAAAGAAACCGAAGACGATGACGAGGGTTAGCATTCAAGAGCAACTGAGCTGCTTCTGCAATATTCCTCGGAGGTCGCGCATTGCCACACATCCTACTATATAGGATCCGCTAAGTTTGTCTGTGGGTGTGTATGTGTATGTGTGAATGTATGTTTGTGTGCCTGCATGTGTGTTTGACCGGAAATTCACAACTTCCTTCAAAACAGCGACTGTGCGCTCAAACTGATAAGTCATGTAGGAGGTCGGGCAGGAAGACTATTGGTAGGTGGCAGGAAGTGCGAGCTGATAAGATACCATAAGGTGTCTTAGAAAGCGAGGGTCGCCAGCTTCATAACACGCGTCACAGCGACGGTAGGACTTTGGTACTAAGAAGCAAGATAGGGGACAGGATGGGAACATTATTGGTGGGTGGCAGGAATTGATAACAGCTGATAAGATACCATAGGGGGTTTTAGAAAGCGAGGGCCACCGACTCCATAGCGCGCGTCACAGCGACGCTAGGACTTTAGTTCCAAGAGGCAGTATGGGGGACAGGATGAGAACAATATTGGTGGGGCAGGAATTGATAACAGTCGATAAGATACCATAAGGGCTCTTAGAAAGCGAGGGTCACCAAACTCATAACACCGGCCACAGCAACGACGAGACGTTGGTTCCAAGAAGTAATATAGGGGCAGTATGGGAAATTATTGGTGGGTGGCAGGAATTGATAACAGCTGAAAAGATTACCAGGAAAATTCAGAGCAGAGTTATAGCAACACTGGGAACTGCTCCAGCAAGTAATTCAGAGGTACTTAGGGAACATCAAAGGTGGGAGATAAATTCGGACAGTGGGTGCCCGTATCTGCTCACATCACCGTAGCCAAAGAATGAATGGGTGAATTTTTAACGAGTCAAGATGTTTTCCCATAGCAAAATCGCGCAATTTAACGGTCGGAATTGCTTCCACCGCTAAACGATCGAGTTCCCCCAAAAAGATGTTTGTAGTTGTTGCCCAGTGAGGAATGATAAGAGCCACTGTGATTTCGATATTTTTACTATCGGAATCCTTCCAACTGCTATGCTGTCCGATTTCTAACGAGTGGTGATTTTAGAAGTATGATATGAGCCTATCATTGGCAAGTGTTCATCAAAAGGGAGAAACATGATGAAATGGGCCCTTTTGGAAACGCAGGAATTAGGCTAAGTGTTACTGCTCAGAAATCCTGTCAAGTATGAGTAGCATAGGTTTAAGCCTGCGCGCAGTAATGCGCGTCAGCCAAACTAGTGAAAATAAAAACGGCCTTAGCGTCAGCTCGTTAGTTCAAAGTATTTCTATGGCTTTGGAGCCGAATTCGCGCCGGATCGCAGAAATTTACACGCAATTTGAGGTGATTTCATTTTTGTTTTATTAACATCTACATTCGTTGTTCTTCATTTCTAGCCTTTGTCATCTTAATCACTTCCATTCGGACTTTGCAGCATGAGCAACACCTCAAATGTTATTCGCATCAGGAAATTGCGTTTTGCTTGCAATAAACTAACGAGTGGAACACTTACTAGGGAGGTCGTTCAGGACGTGGAGCGCTTTTTGAAAACGGTTTTTCGCATGATGTGGGGTCACGTGCATGGAGTACCAAACTGGTGTTCGTTTTTCCTGAACGCCTCTGGGAATGCCAAAAATGGAGTGAAAAAGAAGTTCATGGAAACCGACTGCTTTTGAGCCTGAATGGGCTCTAAATCACTCGCAACTTCGGGCAGTTGCTGCCTATAGGGTCCTTATGAAGGTTGTACTGCTATCGATGCGCCAATGGGGTCTTACTTGCTCAGCTCTAGTGCCATTTATCCCCAATTTGGAGCCGAGTCTTTTTCCCACTGTAGTCGCTATGTACATTCGTTTGAGGGACTTGCAGGGCCATTCTGACGCCAGACTGGGTTGACATCAAGAATAAGTGCCAGAATCGTGATCAGGACCATCGACTCTATAGGCACACTTTCAGCCAAAAAAATTTTTTGACTTTCTTCGGTTGTGTATTGGATTATGCTCTCACTCTGTTGAAGTCGCACTTTTCCAGGTTACCGGAGCCCCATTCATTGGTACGGAAACATAAAACTAACAACAGCGATAAACGTCATCAAAAAAAGGACGAAAAGGTTGTCACTCCTTCAGGCGCATTTGACAAAGTGAAGGAAATCAAATGAGTCTCTTGGAAAGGGAGGACGACATCTTCGTTGAGCAAGCAGTCGCTAGGGGTCGACAAATGTCCAAGATGGTTTTTCACATGTTCTGCGGCTACCCATGCCCATTCCAAGCATGATTGGACCTTATGAGTACCGAATCCGCGAGACGGCTGCCCGGCGCCCCGCCACGTCATCGTTACGTCATCACCGCTCCAAAGGCGTGAGACTCCGGTCACCATTGCCGACCAAATAGTCTATCACAACTCAAGAAAGTCAAATTTTTTGGCTGAAAGCGTGCGTATGGGGGTAGTCGATGGTCCTTATCACGATTCTGATACTAATTCTTGACGTCATCCCAATCTGTCGTCAGAATGGCCCTGCAAGTCCCTCAAATGAATGCATAGTCCAGTGGGAGAAAGACGTGGCTCCAAAATGGGGATAAATGGCACTAGAGCTGAAAGTAAATGCCATAGTCGTGATCAGGGCACCGAATAACTTATAAAGCTTAACTTTCAGACAAGTTATTGCTTAATGGTATGTGAGATCGAAATTGCTGAATAACACCGACTACTATAACTATTTAGATTGTGTTTAAATGGCAGATATCCGATAAAATTCATTAACAGACATATAAGGAAGCGACAACAACGGAAAAGAACAAATGCAAAACCGTTCAAGCCGATGGGAGTCGAACCACCATCTCCTATCCCCAGTGTCCGCTTGAGAATCCTCCACGCTATCCACTAGGCCATCCGATCGTTGCCGCAGGCACCACTTCAACTGTTTAAGAGCCCATTCCAACTAGCCGTCGACTCTTAACTACGTGCCACAAGTAAGACCCCATTGGCGACTACTT
Organism: Cooperia oncophora; assembly: GCA_036418165.1. NCBI lineage: Eukaryota > Metazoa > Nematoda > Chromadorea > Rhabditida > Trichostrongylidae > Cooperia > Cooperia oncophora. The sequence goes on along the minus strand of MU966936.1, from coordinate 44,493 downwards.
TTCTCATCGATACCAGTACAACCTTTATAAGAGCCCTATAGGCAGCAACTGGCCGAAGTTGCGAGTGATTTAGAGCCATTCAGGCTCAAAAGCAGTCGGTTTCCATGGACTTCTTTTTCACTCCATTTTTGGCATTCCCAGAGGCGTTCAGGAAAAATGAACACCAGTTTGGTACTCCCTGCACGTGACCCCACATCATGCAAAAAACCGTTTTCAAAAAGCGCTGCACGTCCTGAAGGAGCTCCCTAGTTAGGCCGTTTTATTGTCATGTTCTGTGGAAATGCGCGGCCTCTGAGGGATTTTGCAGAAGCAACACACTGAACACACCGAACAGTTGCACCTGAGTTATAGATAGCACTCCTCATCATCTTCGTTTCTTATTTTGCAGCACCTAAAAAGTTATCCGCATCAGGAAATTGAGTTTTACTTGTATTCCAAAGCGCTATTACAGGACTTGGCGAAAAGCCAAGGGAGCTGTGCGCGACACGCACCGAGCGGAACGGCTGGTAGCATAAACGGTAGGCGGGGCATGGAGAAATTAGCGTGTTACACGGTTGTGTATCTCCATTCCTGCGCATGTTAGGACGGGGAAACAGCTACGCTTCGAGAGCTGAGGGGCTGATAGTCACGCACACCCAAACTATGTGTGATCGTACCATGCGTCTTTAATTGTTCCGCAACAGAAATACAACCTGCAGCTTTCAACCTACAGCCCAGCAATATACTATCTTTTGCGTCGTCGGGCTACAGGTGAGCGGAGTTTTCTCCGATGAGTCGCAAATTCTGGATGAGGCGCTGAACGGCATCTAGCTAGCATCTACCCCGCTTCAATTCCACCCACTCGAGTTGCTGAAATAACACATCTCTACTTATCTTGCAAGTGAGCTATTCCGACTGTACACAACATATCCCGAGAGGGAATATTTCAACCGTACTTCATTCAATCGTAGCGGCAGCTGCGATTTTGGAGGGATGTAGCAGTTTTGAAAACAGTTGCAACAAAGGCGTGTCCACTACAAGATAGGATAACACTTGCATCAAATGGAGATATCCCCTGAGTAACTCATCCTATGCCATGTTCAGATGGCACGATCACCCGTCTCGGGGAAAGGGATGGCATCTGCGGCACCTTTCTGTGGCAAAGTCAGAAACAAATGTCGATGTCAGCTGAGCACCCTTCTGCATGCGGCCGCGTTCTTGATATGGTAAAGTTAAGAATTGACGGATCAAAAAAAAGTCGTGAACAGCAGTGTAAGCACATCGACCTAGTTCTACCAAATTTCAGATCAATACGTATCTAGCGCATTCGCAGACCGTTAGTATTCTTTTCCCAGACCCTTTAAGTCTTCAAGTTCCATCGTTCGTCAAAATTTCAGATCGCGCCCAATCACAATCGGATATACTCTAGTTCACTGCGGACGGTTGGGCGTGTCAGGCAGTATGACTGTTTTACGCCGTCACAGTCGTTCTTTGCCCACTTGTTGAAGAGCGCAAGCGACAAAAAGTGGTAGAAAACGAGTGGTGCGAACGATATGATACAGTCATATCACTTGCTCGCTTTAACAACTGGTGGAGAATGGGTATGGTACCGCGCCAGACTTCGGCTGACACGCCCAACCGTCCGCATCGAACTACGCTATAGATACTTTCACATTTCTTTTCTCGGTTTCTTCAATACAGTAATTCGTTAATTCCTTACTTTTGCAAGTTACGGAGCGGCTCAGACGATCCTACAATATATATTCGGCTATGTCCGTGTTTGTGCGTGTCTGTGTGTGCGTCTGTCTGGCTGTCAGGAAATTCATAGCGAGCGTCGCAGAAAAGATAGGATGACAGCTCCAAGAAGTGATATACACGGCAGGATGGGAACATCTTTGGTGGGTGACAGAAGGTGATAACACCTGGTAAGATTCGATAAGGGGCCTGGAAGGGAAGGGTGACCGAATTCGTGGCGCAAGTTGCAGCAGCTACGGAAGCGTGATTTCAAGAAGTGATGTACACGGAAGGATGGGAACATATTTGGTGGGTTACAGGAGGTGATAGCATTGTCATGACCCTTGGTCATGATGACTAGGATGCACGGGTCGCAAACGCACACTTTCTAGAAAGTTCGCTCATCGCCAACAAGCAACCAATAGAGGCCTTGGCACCGCCCACCTCAGCCGGCATTTATACCGCCCATAATCAGGGCTATAAAGGTAGCGCGCTGAGTGCCGCCAGTCAGTTCGGTCAGTTTCCTCTTCGCAGTCAGTTCCCTTTCTCTCCGCAGTTCTTCACAATTTCTCCTTGCAGCTTCGCTGCTTTCGCAGCCCCACACTTCCACTGCAGTTCCCGAACACCACGAGCACACAGAAATGAGAACGAACACGATGTGCCAACACAAGAGACGAGACACAAGACACTGCGGACCCGCTATCACCTGAAGAAGAACACAAGACAACACAACTAAACTTGCACTTGACACGAATATACTAGTAGATTAACCTCATATGTTTATGCTTGTAGTTTTAATGATTGTAGTCATGTTGTATGCGCTATGTGTTATCAATAAACATGTCACCTACCACTTGAACCACCAAACCTCATTTGAACCGTGATGCAGTTCAAAACAAGCATCTCATATGACTTGATAAGGGCCTTAGACGCCGAGGGACACCAGATTAGTAGCGCAGCGACCATGGTAGCTTGATTTAAAGCAGTGATATACAAGGCAGGACGGGAACACTTTTGGTGGGTGTTAGACGGTGATAACAACTGATAAGATTCGATAAGGAGCCTTAGAAGGGGAGGGTGACCGAGTCTGTAGCGCAAGTTGCAGCTGCTACGGGACCGTGATTCAAGAAGTGATTGACGGAAGGATGGGAACATCTTTGGTGGGTGACAGAAGGTGATAACACCTGGTAAGATTCGATAAGGGGCTTGGAAGGGAAGGATGACCGAATTCGTGGCGCAAGTTGCAGCAGCTGCGAGACCTGGAAGGAAAGGGTGACGCGAATTCGTGGCGCAAGTTGCAGCAGCTGCGAGACTGTGATTTCATGAAGTGATATTCACGGTAGGGTGGTGGCTGACAGAAGCTGAAAACAACTGATAAGATCCGATAAGGGACTTTAGGTGCGAGTGTCACCAAATTCTTAGCGCAGGTTGCAGCGTCCGTGGGACTTTGATTCCAAGACGTAGTATAGGGAACGGAAGTGGACATGACTGGTGTGTGACAGAAGCTGATAACATCTGATAAGATTCGATAAGGGGCTTTAAATGCGGAGGGTCACCAACTTTGTGGGGCAGGTTGCAGGGCCTGTGGGATCTCGGCTCAAAGAAGTGGTATAGGGGAGGGGGGGGGGGAGACCCACTGACAGGTGACACTAAGTGACAGCAAACGATGAGGGTTAAAAGCGTCATTATGCGGGAATCTGCAACACCGCTTACTGCTACAATGCGACTGATATGATCCAGGCATCAGGCCCCCAGTAGTTTGTACACAATTCACTCCTATGCTCCTATCGCTATCGACATTATGTGCGGCCGCTAAAGCAACTGGATTTCAGAAGCATGGCGTTGTTTACTCAGTTGCCATGAACAGCAGCAACTGGCTTTATCACTATGAGTGTGACTATCTTTCATCAACAACCTGAGAGGGGACCATTCGAAGCGTTAAAGTGCCCGAATGCGGGAGTGCCTTATAGAAAAGGAAACCTACAGTGGTGGAAAACGCATAAAGCGGTGGGATGCTTCAAAGGCTACTCCAACAGTTGCTGAATTTTCGTGTGAGGGTTACGGAGATTTTTGGTACTAACTCCGAAAAAAGGATGGACGAAAGGGTAGATTCAATCCTACCATATATAATCGGCTATGTCCGTGCATGTGCGTCTGTCTCTTTGACACGAAATTCATAGCGCCGGTCCCAGTAGTAGCGAAATATTGGTTCCAAGAAGTGACGTAGAGGGTGTGACGGGAACACTGTGGGTGGTAGGAAGTGATATCAGTTGATAATATCAGGCCTCAGAAGGGGACTCTCACCATATTCGTAATGCGGATCACAGCATCAGCCAGGTGCTGATTCCGAAATGTAGACTATGGGAAAGGAACATTATTGGTCAACGACAAGAATTGTCACTACTGATAAGATTCAAGGGATATCAGAAGGGTATGGTCACTGAGTCCATCACGCGGGTCACAGCAACAGTAGGAGGATGGTTCCAATGATACGATGTGTAGAGGTGTTGAGAGGCAAAATAGTGAGTTGAAGGACACAACTGCCGAATCTAGATAGATTGCGAGGGGTCGGCGTCAGAAAGTTAAAGGCCCTTTTACTTTACGTGGGTCGCCAGGAAGACAGCGTTGTTCATACGAAGGGATATAGCAGGTAGTCTGAAAATGGGCACCGGTCCTTAGGAACCGGTGAGCAACGAAAGCCTAACACGGATACGGGACTGATAAGAGGCTTCGCAGGTTCGTTGTTCCAGGTGTTAGGACTTTCAAAGTACAATTTCCCCAAGGTTTTTTTAGTGGACGCACAGTGTGTGAGTTAATCATACAATGATTTAATATTTGAGTTGAGAATATGAATTTTTCGTGCATTTATCTCGGCGGTTGTGTGCGGATGAGGAGCAGAGGAGTGGACTGATGGGGGGGGCGCGGGGGGTGGGCTAGTTCTTTCGTTTTGGCGGTCGATCATACTAATTTCGAAATAACGAAAGCGTTGTATGTTGCTATGATCGCTCCTAGCTTGATTAAGACTTAACAGATGATCGGCTTATTTTTCAGTTAGCTATTTTCTAATTTTGACCATGGATAAATTCAAAGCATGGGACGTTATGGCGGCACTTACCTTCGCTATCAAGACTGTCCTACATCCTCTATTCGGCCGTGGCAAAGTTTGCCAGCCGGCGAAGCGGGCGTGGGAAGAAGGAGGGGAGGAACGGCCCGGCGACGGTGTGATCGGAGCTGGCTTGAACTAATCAATTCAGGAAAGATGGCGCGGCAGATTATTCTTAATTGTGTTAAATTGGACATGCGTGGGACTAGCGAGTGCCATACTTCTCTTATTGACAGCAATGGGTTGGTGGAGAGCAAAAACACAATAGTACTCGCTCTCTGGCCACAACGTGGAGCCTTCTCATCCTCTTAACTTATAATCTCGTGCGTGAAGAAATACCTTTCGGCGAGGCCGGGTCTTGTAACGCGAAGGATCTGCTAATAGTTTTAGAGGTGTATGTCTATTGAGTAAAACTCATTCAAAGAAGTTCAGCTGTTTTGCAGTTCAAATTTTACCAAAATAGTTCTCTGTCACAAAACATTTGCTTCCAGAAAGGCTGCCAAAGTATCAGTAACACTGACGTACAGAAGCTAGGTTTAAGTATTTGTAATATGGATATCACAGTCAATGAGGAGACAAAATCGTGGAAGAATAGAATGACAATAAAAAAGGAAAAATTCAGTGGTTCCATCTAAAGTAGTATAAAATGTTTTTCAAATGTTTCTCAATCCATGTGAGACGAACACTGATTAATTCGATACTCTTGTGAAATACATTCAATTCAGCAGCTTCTTTGTGACTGGCGACAAAACTTCTCACCTGAAAAACAGGCCGCTTTTTCACCCTCTGTTAGGTAGATGAGATCAAAATCGATTTGATATGCCCATTTGTTCACTATCCAACATCAAGGGAGTGTGAATGGAACTCAGATGGAACTCTCCTACTAAAGCGGATACCAGTGAATCCTAAAATGTCACACGTGAAGATTTCGGTGCAAAAGATTTTTTGGGCGGAAGCAGATACAATCACTGTTGTTGCCTTACATGGAGACACCAGTCAGATCCCATCTGCCGCCAGGCGCTCCTCCTTTTAAAGGGACCATTCAGAATGTGAAAAATGTGCCAAATAATCGTGGGCGCGTCTCAAGTACGCAACGCCCATTTCAGATGTGTCCCCTCTATTTGGTTTGTCAGCCTTTTGTTAACTTTACCGCACTGTTCCCCCATCTCGGGACTGCTTTAGAAGTGAGTTATGATTTTTTTTTCAAAGACCGCTAACTTTCGGCGCCCGCTTACAGTGTGGGTGGGCTTGCCATGGGTCACGGGTACTATTAACATATTTTTCCATGCTCTACCCATTCCTACGCCTACAAGTTTTTCCTTAGGTGCTATGAATTTCTACACATACACACACGCATACACACCTATACTTGCCGATTATATATAGTTCAGATCACCGTCTGGCTTCGCCGGACACTTCCCTTGGGCAAGGTTGAATGCACTAAATGTGCCGAACGGTAGCAGTTATTTTTCTCATCAAAATGTAGAAAAATGGGTCGAGAAACATTCAACATCAGTCATTATCTACCAACATCTGGTCCCCCTTACTTACTAGAGAGTTAAGGACAGCATTTACGACATCAGAATGGGTAAAGTTGAATTAATTCAGATGAGTCCTGAACACCCAGAAGAGGCATAACTGCGGAGTAATGGGTGGCTCTGAAAAGGAGAATTACATTGCTTGTACATGTCAAAGTGTATGTCGCACGGAGAGCTCGAATATTACCACCGACAGGACGTCTCCACTCCCAGTTGTTGGATTCCTCCTTATTTCGCTTCACTTGCGACCGCCACTTCCTAGCAAATCACATAGCAGGCAGATTTGCGAAAAATTCTTTGATTGGTGTATTTCCCGATTTTCTCGTTACAGCCGCACTACGTACCCTCCTCCCCCCTCCCCGCTCAACACCACTGCGTGCATCTAAAAGCAAATAATTCAGTAGTTGATTCCGCTGCCATCAAGGAAAGATTCACACATTGAACCTTTAATACTCGACATTATAGCGGTAAGAGGCGATAAAAATGTGGCGCAGATGGTATCTTATCTGTTTTCATCGATTGATAAGATTACTTGTCACCCGTCATCAATGTCCTCACCACTAAATCACTATCATATCTCACCAGGAAAGGTCAACAGGTCGCCATGGCCATTCAAGATGAGATGCATAACGTCGTGTGCGTCTCGGGACGCTGAACTCAAACCTGCTTTCAAAATTTGCTCAACGATTCTCTATGAGGAGTTAGGGAAGGGGGGGGGGGTCGTTCTTGCATAGTGCTCGTTCATCCTCCTTTGCATAGCTCAAGTTAAAGACACATGGTACGCTCAAACACATTGAGGGTGTATGAGACTATCAGCCCCCCAGCTGTCGATGTGTCGTGGTCCCCCCACCCGAAACTGCACGGGGCCAGAGTACAGGACCGTGGGAGAGTCGTAATTCCTTGCTACGCCGCTCGTTTTTGCAAACTCACTTTTTACTAACATCGTTCGCGCGGCGCGGCCGCGTGCAGCTCCCTTGGCTTTTTGCCAAGTCCCGTAATTGCACTTTGGAATACAAGTACAACGCAATTTCTTTATGCAGATAACATTTTAGGTTCTGCAAAATAAGAACTGAAGATGATGACGAGGGCTAGAACTCAAGAGCACTGTGCTGCTTCTGCAACAGCCCTCGCAGGCCACGCATTCCCACAAAACATCAAGATAAAAACGGCCTAAGCTCCCACTCGTCAGTTTGAAGTATTTCTACGGCATTAGAGCCGGACTCGAGCCGGATCGCAGAAATGCACACGCGATTTTAATTTATTTCCGTTTCCTTAGGTTTTTCAATTTTGTTTTATTTACATCTACATTCGCTGTTGTTCATTTCTAGCCGCTGCCATCTTCATCACCTTCTATTCGGACTTTGAAGCATGAGCAATACCTCAAATGTTAGGAAATTGCGTTTTGCTTGTATTGTCATGTTTTATTGTCATGTTGTCCGTTTTTATTATCATGTTCTGTGAGAATGCGCGGCCTGAGGGATATTGCAGAAGCACCACAGTTGCTCTCGAGTTCCCTTGTCATCATTTACGGTTCTTATTTTGCAGCACCTAAAATGTTATCCGTATAAAGAAATTGCGTTGTACTTGTATTCCAAAGCGCAATTACAGGACTTGGCAAAAAGCCAAGAGAGCTGCATGCGACCGCGCCGCGCGGGTGGTGTTAGCATAAACGTGAGGGCGGTGTAGCAAGGAATTACGACTTTATCACTGCCCCGTACTTTGACCCCGTGCAGTTTTGGGCGGGGGACCACGACACATCGACAGCTGGGGGGCTGATAGTCTCATACGCCCTCAATGTGTTTGAGCGTACCATGTGTCTTTAAGTACGAGTATACACAGCCTCAAGTGGTCGGTGGTGTAGTGGATAGGTAAGTTGCTTCATAGATGGGAGATCATGGGTTCGATTCCTTGACAGCTTCCCACTTTTGCATTTTTTTCGAAACATCTTCTGCGAGTTCAGAAAATACTTTTATCCGTTATTTTGTCAAGCTTCCTGTTAATTGCAGCAGGAAAAGGCACAAGTGCCGGCAATTGTGCTTCGCTAGACTTTTTATGCGTACTTGTCAACTGGGGTAGTTTGACTCCCTCAACACGGATATTCCATTAGCTCAAACGCCTGGAGCCGGCGCCAAAATACTCGTATTCACCAAAATCGCTAAACTTTTCAACTGTATCAGTTTGAACTTCTAAACACGAACATCACATCTGTACAGGGCGTTAAGGATAGAGAAAAGGCGTAAAGTGATTGGCAATCTGCGTCTGCACCCCTCTCCTGATGGGGACCTTTCTCTGCTAAGGCTGAGTCTCAGCAAAGGGAAGGATTTCCATGCCCGGCAACCAGGAAGAGTGCTCCGTTACTTCCGCCAGTTTGCCCAACTGCCCTAGCACACCAGCCCCGCATGAAACCGACTGCAGTCTGTGCTACACGCGCCGGAGTCGGAACAAGCAGGTGATGGGTCGCTTGTGGCGTATGCGTCAGGCGGTTTCAGAATGAAGATATTCGTGTTAAGGGGGTCAAACTACCCCAGTTGACAAGTTCTCAGCGAACTTGGTGATTCAGGGTATTTTGGCGCTGGCGCCTGAGGCACGGGTGCTAGGAGATTTCGCGCCGAGCGGATGTAGTAATCATGTTTAGAAGGGCATACTCCCCTAGTAGGCAACTTTTCAGCCAATTCTGCTTAAGAAGAAAAAAGTCGGTCAAAAACTGGCCTGATTTCGGGTGATTTAGGCGGTGAACGGTAAACACTGCCTAAAAGTCTTGAAAGCGAAGCACAATTGCCGGCACTTATCCCTTTTCCTGCTGCAAGTAAGAGGAAGCTTGACAAAATAACGGATAAAAGTATTTCCTGAACATGCGCAAGATGTTCGGAAAAATGGGAACCGTCAAGGAATCGAACCCATGACCTCCCATCTATGAAGCAACTTACCTATCCACTACACCACCGACCATTTGGGGCTGTGTATACTCGCACTTAACTTGAGCTACGCAAAGGAGGATGAGCGAGCACTATGCAAGAACGACCCCCCTCCCTAACTCCTCATACAGAATCGTTCAGCAAATTTTGAAAGCAGATTTGAGTTCAGCGTCCCGAGACGCACACGTCCAATGCATCTCATCTTGAATGCCATGGCGACCTGTTGACCTTTCCTGGTTAGAATCAAGAGTTAGCTGATGCTGTTACCGCGTTACGAATAGGTGACCTCCCCCTTCTAACGCCTCTTATCGGGTCTCGTCAACTGATACCACTTCCTGCCATCCACCGTAGTGTTCTTGTCACACCCCCTACATCACTTCCTGAAATCAATGTTTCACTGCTACTGGGACCTGCGCTACGAATTTCGTGACAAACAGACGGACGCAGACACACACACACACACACACACACACAAATACACACAAACAGGCATACTTAGCGAGTTTATAATACCCTAAAATCCATAGATAAGAGCGGTTTAATTTTGGCTTGGTTTTTTGTATCGTCGGGCTCTCTTCGTTGCTGGCATCTCTTGAAGATTTTGTCGATCAACAACCCACTTTCTTATCTTTGCTTCAGTGACTTCAAAATGACGAGCCGCTGCCAAGGTTCCATGCAAATCACGATAATTGACGGCGTCTAGCTTGAAAGCTGCTGTATACGATTTACGACGTTTCATAGCAGGTGATACAGGATAGAAAGAGTATAGAAAACAGTAGGAATAGAGGTAGAGTTGTAGGCTATTATTGCGATGATTCATGAGCACACAACGCCAGAAAAACGTATACAAACGTCAATTTTCATTTTCTAGCACAAACCGCTCTTATCTATGGACCGCTCTTATCTATGGGATTTAAGGGTAGTAGGACGATGACGTCAGCAGCAAGCGCCCGACCACAGCCATCGTGCAAATTGCCCTCAAGCCAAAAATTTCTGGTGTAAAAACTCAACCACAACAACTCTCAAAAAATGCAAAATCTATAGATCATTACCATCATTGGAATTCAAAGGCTTCGCATGTGCCAATACCTCCATCCAAAAAGGAAATTGAAGCAAATAAATGCGTATATGAATGCATGTATGGTGACATGGCTAGATAGATGGACCATATCCCCGAAGTTAGACGGAGCGTTTAGAGGCGCATGAGTTTTAGAGCAGTGCCACCCCTTTTTCCACTACTTATTGATCTCCACCAAGCCGCTACGATGGAAGGAAAATGTTCCGCGCCAGGCCAAAATACAGGCAGTGCTGAAATCTCCCAGCTAGCCTAATGGTAAAGATGCAATAAAAACTGTACGTTCCAAGCCCCACAACCTTACCAATTAATCCGACTACAATATAGAAAAATAAAAGTAGAATAAATATAAAAATAGACCTTCTCAAGGTGTTCATGAGTGTAACCTGCAGAAAGGCATATGGAAATCACATGTCGCAATATAGAATGGTCATGTCGAAGACTGAAAATTGCACACTGAAAAACCTTGGAATTTGATGTTTTGGAGCGCCTTGACGGCATTAATTTCGTTTTTATCAAGTTCGGGGCGGGGCAGGAGAAGGAGGGCAAGCATCAGCATCTACGTCCCTTCCCCTCTTGCGGATAGTTCCATGGAAGAAATTACTTGCAGGCAGTGCGCTGTAGGTGTCGTTGCGGCTACAAGAGAGGGTTCATAGTTCGCGACAGCAGCGGCGATCGCCGCGATCGCCAGTAGAAGGACCAGCTCGCCCCAACACAACTAGATGGACGGATTGAAAAACTTGTTGGAAAGGTATTTTCATGCGGTTTTTTCTTCCGCCTGCATCGCAGAAGACCTCATTTTTCTCTCTTTCCTTTTTTCACTATTTCGGCAATTTCCCATGGGTGTGTCATTAGGTCCGCTCTGGGGCACTACGTCCCACTCTGTTATTATGTTCGCCGCCACACCCTCTTTCATATCCTACAAGCCCCGCCCCTGGCTCCGCCTACTTCTCTTTAAAAGTTCATTTCTTCCCCAAAATTTTTCTAGACATCTCCGGCCCACCCCGAGCATTCTGGCAGGGTGTGTCATTAGGTCCGCGCGGGGCACTTCTCTTCATGGGGCATTACGTCTCTCTGTGTCCGCCGATACGCCCCCTTCCACCACCCCCCTCGGGCACTACCAGGCTAGGTGTGACATGCTCCGCCTGGGGCATTGTCCCACCGTGTTCCCCGCCGCGTCCCATTCTCTATGCCACCAAGCCCCGCCTCCGACACCGCCTGCTTCTCCTAAATTCATTCACTGCCCCGAGGGGCGGAACGGGGCGTGGCGGCGGACACGGAGAGAGGTAATGCCCCATTAAGAGACGTAGTACCCCGCGCGGACCTAATGACACACTGGCAGAATGCTCGGGGTGGGCCGGACATGTCGTAGAAAATTTGGGGAGAAAATGAAATTTTAAAGAGACAGTAAGCGGAGCCAGGGGCGGGGCTTGTAGGATATGAAAGAGGGTGTGGCGGCGAACATAATAACAGAGTGGGACGTGGTGCCCCAGAGCGGACCTAATGACACACCCCACGGGGAATTGCCGAAATAGTGAAAAAAAGGAAAGAGAGAGAAAAATAGGGTCTTCTGCATGCAGGCGGAAGAAAACCCGTATGAAAATACCTTTCCAACAAGTTTTTCAATCCGCCCATCTAGTTGTGTTGGGGCGAGCTGGTCCTCCTACTGGCGATCGCGGCGATCGCCGCTGCTGTCGCGAACTACGAACGCTCTCTAAGGCGGAAAACGGCGCGCAAGCATCAGCGCTCCGCCGCTACATTAGACCAACAAAGACGAACCCTTTCTCTGCGTACTGGCCACTTTTCCGTGAAAATTCTGCAAACGTGCCGCAAAAATGATAGGAATGGGAAACTCAGGAAGATGGTAAAGTGGTACATGAAGAAGCGCGGTAGGGGGCATTTTGGGGGCAAATCGTATTTTGCAAGAATATCCCGCAATGAAAGGAAGAGCCCCGATCAAAAGGTGAATGGTTCAACAGCACTGGGGCAAATGCGGAATTAGAAAACAGCACAAGGCCTTTTTTGGGATAAGGAACTTGTCTTCACGAGCAGCTTGGAACGTTTTACAGCGACACAGATAAATGCCATTAGTACACAGTAGGTGTTTTTATTGGTGGAGGGAGGGTGTTTTGGGAAAGCCTATGAGATATCATCTAGGAGTCCATTTGGCCACGACACCGCCCGGCATGCACGCATGCGTGCGGCAGTGCTTTCCCCTCTCCATCTGAGAATTACGCAAAGTGGAGTGCAGGTGATCCGAGTGTCGCAGAAGTAAGACGACAAAGTCGCGTGCCATCTCTAGTACGCATCCTCCCTCGAATCAAATCAAAAAGCTTTGAGAGCACAAAAAAATGAAAAACCAGACATATTCACGCAGTGTGGGAGAAGTCAAAGAAGCGCAGCGAATCAAAATCTGTGTGAGAAAGCGAAATGGGAGCTCAAGGAAGGAACAAGGAGTAAAGAGAGAAAGTGAGCAAGTAATATAACAACCTTGAGTAGATTTCATCCCAGTGCTCGAAGAGGTGATTGAACACGAGTTCACCAGCATAACGATTGCTTGCAGCAAGAAGGTATGCGTTTGGAACATCTTGCTTACGGTACACGTGACGATCCATCGTTGAATTTAAAATACTATAACACATCTATTTTGAAAGAAGCCAGATAAGCAGTTGATACCTTTTAACAAGGTCCACCACCAATGGTGGACATCCACTCAAAACAGTGACCACCCTCCTTGATCATGTTTTCAACTGGACATCCTGAAGTTGTTGTTCTAAACGTCCGAGGCGGCAGCATTCCGAGCATCAGCGTCCAGCAGCATCAGCGATCAGGGAAATATAGATATCGATCTAGCGTCTGCCAGCGTCCACTAGCATCCCAAGGTCTATGGAAGGATAGGGTTCGATCTAGCATCTAATAGCGTCCGACAGAGTGCCGGCGTGGAGAGTGAGGCGAGATGGGTGTGTGTCGGATAGCGTGCCTGGCAGCTGCCTTGCGGTAACTGGGACGCTGCTGGCCGTAATTGCTGCCCCACCGGGCCCATGTAGCCGTTCTCTTAGATCGGACAACTCGTCCGGGCCACTCGTCACATTGATTCATATAATTGTTCGACCAACACTGGCAAGACGGGGCGTAGAACTTTCTTAGAAGATTTTCGATTCTTACCTTCTTCGCCTCTAGGTATACATGCCTGTGGAGTCGCCTGACTTTTTAACTAGTTGCTCGCTTGCTCCTGAGCTCGACACACTGTAAAGTACTATAGGCGCAGTGTATTTCTTTCTTTTGATGTCATTAGAATTTCGGAAGTAACAAACGCTGTATGTTGCATGATCCTCTAGCCTGATTCAACTTTAACCCATTGCTCGAGCTATTTTCAGTTATTTTTCTACATTTTGCTGGAAAATTCACTGCGACGGTTAGGCGCACTCTACCTCGCCCTACAGACTGCCTCACTCTATTCCTGCCTGGCAAAGTTATGCCAGCCCGGCGAAGCCGGGCCGTGGCAAAGAAGGAGGAACACCCGGCGGCAGCCGGGTGATCCGACTGGTATATTATAACCCGACTCGAAGAATATGAATACGAAAGTGTGAAGAATACCCCATTTACTGAATATTGAGATTCAAACCGATGAATCAAGAGTGAAAAAAGCTAATGGAGACGTTTCGTTAACTGGAAAATAGAGCTATTATTTGCAGCTCATAGATGCTATATATAAAGAGAGATCACATGCCTACAAGTGGGTCGATTCAATTAATGACTGTACCGGTGACCGTCAGCACTTTTAGTTATTCCGAATCCTCCATTATCCTCACACCTGATAAAAGAGGTAATCGCTAAGAAGTATTTAAGGGCCTCACTTGACAACAGCGTGCAGCTCTGCTTGTTTGTGCACTCACTTGAGCACAGCATGATTCAAAAATTACACTGCGACGGTTTTCAGCAGCTCCCATCATCCTTCTGCATGTGTTCTTCTCCCCCTCAGCCCTACAGCACTAGCCACCAAGAACACTTCATGTTGGATGAACTCCTCGATTCTCCAACGCCCTCACTACCATGTTTTTGCGCCGGATACATCGCTATACGTGGGTGCTTTACGTCAAGTTTTCCCCAAGCTTTACACCACCATCGTACCACTTTACCGCTTCACCGATTTCTGCAGGTTGCAATCCAGCTGGACCCACTTGATCTGATGATGTGCACCCGACTTCATTAGCCATTGGTTGTAAATCCCCCTCCCAGCACAGAAACGTTATCTGTTCCACTTCCGTCTTCATTCCTTCAGGCCGTGCACAAATCCGCTTGCACCCGAGTTCCTGCTTCGTGATTCTACCGCTTCAGATTCATCACAGGCGGCGGCTCCCACATTACCAGAAAAGACATATATCAGTGAAAACAGTTAAAAACAGGTATCACTTTATGGGCAAAGTTACTCACTTGTTCTGACGTTCCTGTAAAGCGGGAACAGGTCTCCATTGTGTTCTTTTCACTTTTGATTCATCGGTTTGAAAGTGAATATTCATTCAGTATGGGCTGTCTTCACAATTCCATTTTCATATTCTTCCAGTCGTGTAATAACATGTTATAACCGATTGAACTGCGTAATCGATAAGAGGTCAGGAGGCAGCGAGCAAGCAATTAAGTGAGGTCACACCGCAGGCGACTCTGCCACTATGAGAGAAGAGGTGCGAAAAAGTGGACTGGACAAACGTCACATACCACTAATGATGTAATCGATCAATCGTCACATATCAATCGTTACCACTAAGATGTAAGAGGGGTGTGAAGTGAGAATCTTTTAGAACACCACACACCCGCAAGACGCCACCACAAACGCCGATTGCGTCCTGAAGACTAACTACGTACTCTCAACCGTGAGCTAGTTTTCGATTTCCTTCTTTACTGAATCGGCGGTGAGTTTTGTACAGCTGCTTGAAAGTTAATTCTCACGCTGTTTTCTTGCTGAAAGAGCATATTTTCTTGTTCATCACAGGATCATGAAACATTATTCTTCTCAGTTCGCTGCCAGCTTATTTTTTCTTGTTAAGGTCTACCCTCAGGAGTTCTTATGAATTTTTACATCTTAACACACAGGGTTCACCCATGCTCTGCATTTACATACTAGAACTAGACGTGGAACATATCATGCAGTTTAGAGCAGCTTTACCATGAGGGTGTTCTTCGGAATTTATGAATTGATCTCTGTAGAACTTTCGTGTATTCGGCCCCTTAACTGTGTTTTCGGGAAGAAATTACAATTCTGACATTGCTGATGAGTGAAATTTTCACTGGTTACTGTCATAGAGAGTTACAGAGTTTTAAAAAGATATACGGGAGATTTCCTGTCTCCTCTGGGCACATCAAACTAAATCAGCGACGTCGCCTTCCCATCATTCCCCTATGGCAGTAATTAATGAGAGATGTCACTCGTCAGCAAGGTAAGCATTTCGGTTTCTACTCATAAATACAGTCGAGGGGCTGAATACACAACAATTGTTTCATAGATGAGTTTTTAAGAAGAATGTTTTGCTGAACTGTTCTAGAGACGACATGGCATATAATACGTATTCTTTAGTGTAAAAAGTGTGCTTTAGTAATACGAGAAGAAAAATGAAAATGTGATGTTTCCTGTAGATGCAGAAAAGCGCGAACACGAAGTGTTGAACAGAGAGGTAAAAAATCGTCAGGAAATTCAGAGGGCGAAGCTGGAGAAGGAGAAATGAGCTGTGACCGAACTGAAAAGAAGGTGTGTCATGATTCTATAATGTTCAGAAGAATAGCAAGCAAACAGCATAGAAATCATTGCAACTGTATAAAACTTACTACCGGTTTAGTAACGCCACAATTGTACAGAAATGCAAGAAAGAATATAGTAGTCGATAATCATCATCGTTATAACCAACGATTAGCCAGAGGAACGATTTGCTCTTCTGGGCGAATAGTAGCAGAATAATAGTGAGGGTTCGGAATGCAGGGCTGGATGGAAGAAGTCGAAAATTAGTTCGAAACCGGACGAGTGTGCGTAGTTAAACCATAAGTTTATAATTCGGCGTCTCTGCTGGCGTCCTGTCAGAGTGTAGGTCAGTCAATTATGAGAATCAATGTAACGATGGACGAGCTGTCCAATCCAAAAGAACAGCTGTAGAGGCTCAGTGGAGGTGGTAATTACGGTCAGTAGCGTCCCAAAAACAATGTCACAACTGGCGGGCACGCCATCCGATGGCCTGTCAGGCGCGAAAAGAGCCTAGCAGATAGCTGGTATGTTGGATAGAGACCTCCGCCAAAATCAAGCGAAGAGCGCTTTGAGCGAGCGCCCGTCCATGAACAGGTATAGACGAGTTTGTAACTTCCCGTACGAGACGCAACAGGAAGTAACCTGTTAATTTAGATAACCGGGAGTGCTATAGTTCATTTCCTTTCAGGATTGTCCTAGTGGCCGGTGGCCGCCCAGGAGCCACCGCCCTCCCTTCGTCTCTCTTTCTCTATTAGATTCACCATCTTCTATTCACTGTCAGTTTTTTTCGTCGAATAAACTATTCGTCGACCACCCTACTCACGCATTCAAACAGACAGGGGCACAACAACCCCACATGGGGGCCGAACCTGGCAAAGCATAAGTGAGTAGTTGCTGGTGAAGAGGCTGCAGAGTACTGCACACTGGTCAACAGCTCGTGAGACAGGGCGAGCTGAAGACAACTCTGATCAACAGTCGGCTGAAGTGGAGCCAAGAAAGTAGGACAGAACCTAAGGCAGGGCCCAAGATTCACTTTTGAGTAGGGCAGGACCTGAGACAGGGCCCAAGATCCACTTCTAGCTTTCATTGAGCACGATCTACGTGCTGAAAAAAACACAGTGAAGTGAAAAGATTCAAACAACGATCCGTGTTCGTGTAACCAAGTAAGGCAACTGACCACAAGTTTATAGAAATGCTGAGCGATAGCGAGGTTAATATGGATGATTCCCTAGATGAACAAATGCAGGAACAAACGACGGAGCAAAGACCAATGGTGAGTAGAAACAATAACGGTTTTCCGGTAGAGCTCATTGTTAACGAGCTAGAACAGACAAGTTCACAGTTAAAGCGAATCCCCGAGGTCGTAGAGGGACAAGAACTGAGGGTTTCTACCCGTCATAGAGAGAAACTTTTGGAAGCCATTCGCAGAGAAGTAGAGAGGGTGCACAAAGAATTGGAGATACTGACGAATAAGTGCAAGATGACCACGGTAATTCAAGGGAAAGTCTTTGAAGTTCTGGACAGGAACGGGATCGAATCCGATCGTGAGTTGGAAGAGTACATAAACACTCTAGAAGAAGAGGGTGAAGTTTTAGGAAGGATATGCAACATACTGAATACTGACATGTTACAGATCGGGAATGTAGTAGAGATGAAAGCGAAAATCGATGGGGAAACGAAAAACACGGTGAGTATGGTGAGGTCCACAGTTAGGTGACCGCTAATTCAGAAGAAAATATCGTGCTGTTGCAGGCACCAGCGATACAGCGGATTGAAGCACGTTACGAGCCCAGATGGAAGCAATGTGCGGAGAACTCCTTGGAGGAACCAAAAGGAACACAAGGTCAAGATATAACCCTTAAAATGATTAACTGTTTCCAATCATTGTCTTGTGTCGATCCTGGGATCTACAAAGGAAACCCGGATGAGAACTTCAAAGAATTCTTACGAAGATTCCGTAGGAAGTATCAACGGGTTGTAGCGAGCGACCAGGCCGTTCGTCGAGATACTAGGTGATGACCACCAAGGTGGCAGAGCAAAATCAGTGTTTCTTTCGCTGCCAGTAGAAATCAGAAAACAAGGTTTTGAAGCAGTTGTCGAGGAATTAGCAAAATTACTAGCCGAAGATAGTGTTGCTGGTAGAATGCGAACCATTGCTGAGTTACGCGGACTGAGAATTCGACCCCATCAAGAAGTTTCAAATTTCTGCGTAGCTTTAGAAAAGCTGGGAAGAAAGGCGAATCCACACGGTACAATGGAAGATAGTTCGTTGGAATTCGCGCATATCCTCCTAACTAATTTAAAGACAATTCCCGCGATCGAGTGTTCGGGTAATTGGTGCTCAGTCACGAAGCAGTGGCCCATTTGTAACCCCCAGTGGGAAAAAATCGAAAAAAACCCCGTGAACATCCTGAACACAGACCTCTCTTTAGCAGTGGGGGCGGGGCCTGGACGAGTGTGCCGGACGTGGCTGCCAGAAATCGATGCGGCAGCCGCAATTGCGTCCCGACTTTCGAAATAGGATACTTCAAAGGGACGGAAGCGGTTCGGGACCGGACGCTTCGTCCACCTACCGTGTCAGCGTGCCTAGCGAGCCTTGTGGAAATCGCTATAACTTCCTTATCGCGCCATATTGAGGGATGAAAGTGGTGTCATCTTCGTCAAGGCGTAGAGGGTTCCAAAAAGCACGAAGTCATTTTGAGGACCACTTGATCGCGGGGAGTGTCTTTGAAGCATTGGCCAGAGCACGTTTAATTGCTGAGTGCGCTTCATAGGGCTAAACAAGCAAACCGTATGAAGAAGTTAAACAACTGGCCTTATCTATAGAACTCTCTAAAAGAATGTACGGAGAATCACAAACAGAAAGGTATCCAGATTTCGAAACTGGAAAACAAAAGCGACATTGTACAGTGTGGAGGGCGAAAAATCCACAAAAACGATCCACGAAAAATGAAGTTACGGAAACAAAAAAAGAAAATAACCAGGAAGTAGTCAAACGAAAGTATACAGAAGGGGATCCTGCGCATAGAACACAAGAGCGGCGAATGCTTTCAAATGAGAACAGGTCTTCGGAAACCCCAGTGAGAAAAAATGCTTCAATTGTTTGAAGCATGTCACATAGCTAAAGAATGTCCACAAAGGACACGTGTGAAGGGGATCCACGAGGACCGAGAACGGAAGGAAACCCTAGTAGGGGACGGAATTTCGAGCATCATCCAAAAAGGGCGGAGCATGGGAGTTAAGACGATAGGCAGTCCGAGCGAAGTGACACCATTGGTTGGAAAGAGGATTTCACGATGGGCGAAAATTTTACAGACCCCACCCGCTTTGCTGGATACAGGTTCAATGATAAGCATAATACCTGTAGGAGTATTGGCTAGAGCAAAAGACAGAAGTTTCGATGTAGATAGCCTCGTGGTCATAAAAAACAGACGGTGTGCAAGTATATAACGCATCAAACAACAAAATGAAGTTTCTTGGTGCTGTCAAGATTGACGTCGAATTGGAAGGGGGACAAAGCAGCAGTGTAGCTTTCTATATTGTGGACAGTAGAGACAACGAAATATTGCTAGGAACCAACTCGTTGAACAGCCTGGGAGTCAACTTGAAAGTTTCGCAATATGAAACCGATCCCAGAAGTGCAGGAGATAACCAAGTCATGTCTGTGACGGTACCAAGGAGGATGTACATCCCACTACACAGAACAAAAGTAGTGTCGGCAAATCGCGACGTTAGACAACAAGTGGCAGATGGTGTCATTTGGCCAGCCAAAGAAGGACCAGACTGTTATGTTTACAGGGTCAAAAATCAGATGGTGAATATACCAGCAAGGAATCACACTGATAAGCCAGTGATTTTTGGAAAAGGAGAGGAAATTGGTCACTGGAGTACGGTGAAATGGAAAGAAAAATGGGAAGACTTCAACCCATGTGTCATAGAGGATACAGCAAACAACAAATCGCAGCGGGAACACTGCTGATGGAACAAATCAAACAGAGCTCAAATGTCGAAGTATTGTGTGACGACATCACTGAAGTACTGGATGACTTTCCAGATGCGTTTTCCGTGTGGGACACTGAGCTGACAGGGACAGACAATGTATACATGGACATAGATACTGGGGACAACAAACCCATCAAGATGAAAACACGGCCTGTCCCGCTAGCAATAAGGAAGAAACTCGAAGAGCTGCCAGCAGATTTACAAAATCGTGGAATTATCGAACTCCGAATGGGCCTTCCCCATTGTGCTAGTTGAGAAAAAGGATGGAAACTTACGCTTGTGTGTGGACTACAGGGAACTGAATAAGAGAATCAAGCAAGACGCATACCCACTGCCAACAATGGACGCCATTTTACAGAATATGGCGAGGAAAAAATGGTTTTCCACACTTGACATGTGCAGCGGATATTGGCAGATTCCACTCTCAGAGACGGCAAAAGGAAAATCGGCGTTCACAACAACTGAAGGAGTTTTCCAATTTTGTGTCACTCCTTTCGGAGTGAGTACTTGGCCTGCCGTTTTTCAAAGACTCATGGATACGGTGCTACAGGAACTAGGAGCAGAAGTCTTCTATTATATAGACGATATCATCATTTGTGCGACTCAAGGCTGAGAAGTGTGCCCTACTACAAGAACATGTGAGCTTCCTGGGACACATCGTGGATTCAAAAGGGGGGCATGCAGATCCCAAGAAGGTTGAGGCCATTGTAAACTATCCAGTACCAAAAGACGTCAAAAGCTTGCGAGTATTCCTTGGAATGGCATCATTCTACCGCAAATTCTGTTTGGGTTTCTCGAAGATGACAGAATGCCTGTTCACACTTACCTCGTCGAAAACCTCGTGGAACTGGACAAGAGAGCACGAAGAGCCTTTCGACAAAGTCAATAAAATGATATCATCCGCACCCGTGTTAATGCAACCGGACATCGAAAAAGCCAGAGAAGGTACACGCCCTTTCATCATATGCACTGACGCATCAACAACTGGGTTGGGTGCTGTGTTGTCGCAAGAAGGTGACGACAGACAGCTACATCCTGTATACTTTGGCTCAAGTCTCAGCAAAGCAGAGAAACACTATCACGTGACGGATCTAGAAGGACTGGCAGTGGTTTTTGCAGTCCGCAGATTTCACATGTTTATATACGGTCTCCCAACGATAATTCTAACAGATTATCAACCGCTGGCCGCACTCTTTGAACGGAATAACGGGCCCGCACGGGTACTCAGATGGTCCCTAGGAATACAAAGATATAAGATAGAGATAAAGTATGTGAAAGGCAAAACGAACTTTGTAGCTGATGCATTGAGCAGAGGAACTTCAGAATTGCCAATTCATACGTCCCTAAGTGAAGTCGGGGAAGCTGTTGTTAGCAGTTTGCAAACGACGGAGGAAGATACTAAATGGATGAGTGAATTGAGAGAAGACCCCGATTTCGCTGACATAATCAAAGATGTCGAAAAAGGGAAAGTAAATGGTACCCAATTATGGATAGGTCATAATGAACACATGCGGATAAACGATTTCGTCATTGAAGATGGTGACTTGAAAGTATACCGAGACGACGGAAGCCTGGTATTTGTAGTGTCCAAAGGCGCGAGGCGAAAGATATTCGAAGAAGCACACGGAAGTACATTTGCAAAGCACTTCAGCGCGTATAAGCTTTATAACAGATTGAAAAAGGAAGTATTCTGGCCAAGCATGTTGCAAGAAATCCGTAAGTGGACGCGAGAGTGTCAACGCTGTTTCGTGCACAACCCGAGGACAGCACTGATACCACCACTCAAGCCCATAGTGACAACAAAACCGTATGAAATAGTTGACGTAGACATACTTGAGCTGGGCTCAACCACTAGAGGTAACAGATACGCCTAACTGTCATCGACCACTTCTCGCAGCATATCCGGTGGCTGACAAATCGGCTGAAACTGTGGCAAAGATGCTATCACGGATGGCATCTTTGGATAGCCGAGGGCTGCCGATGGCCGAAGAAAATCCTTTCAGATAGAGGAGGGGAATTCGAAAATAAAATAATGGCAGAACTGACCAAGATTACAAAATTGAGCACCTGTTCACCAAAGGATACAACCCAAGGGAGAACGGACTCACACAGAAATTGAATGGTACCATAGTAGCTACGCTTCGTCGCAGTACCATAACACCAACAGAATGGGATGTGAGGCTACCATTTTGCCTCATGGCATATAACTGACACCACATCGGTCAACAGCAGAGAGCCCCTATTTCGTGTTGCACGGTATGGACCCACACTTCCCATCAGAAATCATACCGAATGGTGGCATAACTTTGCACGCAGTTGATAAAAATATCGATGACTATAAGGAGCAACTGCTGCAGGCGATAGCTGAATCCCATGAACGAATCCAAGAGTACAATAAAACAGTGAGAGATAAGATGAAACTCGAGTATGATACGAGGCAAAAGGTTAACGAAGAGAAACATCCTAAAGTAGGAGACCGCGTGTACTTGTCAGCGCCCAATGAGAAAGCCTCAACTCACACCCGAAACTGGTATCTGAATGGACAGGGCCCTACAGAGTAATACAGGCTAGTCAAAATTCGGCACTCATAAACCGAATGGGTGGAAACGACGAGCCTCTAAGGGTACAGTTCGACATGTTGAGAGTATTACCGAGCTATATACCTGATGACCCCATCGACACAAGAACAGAGAGAGGGAAACAGGGTAGAAAACCGACAAGAGTAAAAGTTATACTAATGTTTCGTATTTCAGCGGTGCTACGCTGCTAAGCCCACTAGAAAGAGGGCATCTGCAGTTCTTATGTGGGAACGAGTGTTTCAAAGGAGCCACCACTCTGAAAGATCGGGAATACGAATTTCCCCAGGGTGGTTGCTAAAGAGCCCATCACGAATTTGTGGGAAGCCTGACTAGCAACAGCATTTTTAGAAGGACAGACATACACATCGGGAAAAAATCAGGCTACATCGAGAAAGTGTCGTATGCTGAGTCGCTCAAGGACGTATTAAAAATGGCATACGACAGATGTATTGACTGGACAGATTTCATCATGAACATGGAAGAAATCAAGCAACACAGTGCTATAGTAGGCCACTATTTTGACAAATCATACAACGACGCACTAAAGGCAGTGCGACAAGAACTGAAAGAAGACGCCGTAAAATCGAGACCTCAAAAGGACGGTCTCGTCAGATTCATTGCTGGCGAGGGAGCCTTAGCGCTGGAGAAAGACGGACAAAGAGGTGAAAAGTGATCATTTGACCGAATACTGGAAATTCTCGAAGAATGGCCAACTTATCGTAGCTGGATAATCACGTGGCCACTTGATTCAGAAATGGATGAACAAAAACTGAGAAAGTTGCTGACAAAGGTAAAAGCTCACTAGTCAGCGGTGGGAAAATCATAACAGCATGGCCTCCTGTCAACGAGAAAAATATTGCAAAATGGCGTGAAATCCAAGGGCTCTGGAGTGCTCTCGACAACGCTTTGCTCAAGATTGACGACGGAGGTCAAATATTTATTACAGCTGGCTCTAAAATTATTGAAGGCAAACTGTATATTGAAGCAGGTTCGCCTGAAGCCAGTGGACAGTTCTTTGGTAACCATGTAGGCGCAGGCGTACCAAAGAGCGCATTCGAAGCGGCAAGGAAAAAGGCCGTGGAAGCAATGATACTGCGCTACCTGTCTCAAGATACACGACATCGAGGGCGTTGTCAACGCCGAGGGAGCTCGTGTTGGATAGAGGCCTCCGCCACGGGATCGAGCGAAGAGCGCTTTGAGCGAGCGCCCGTCCATGAACAGGTATAGAAGAAATTGTAACCTCCCGTACGAGACGCAACAGGAAGTAACCTGTTAATTTAGATAACCGGAAGTGCTATAGTTCATTTTCTTTCAGGATTGTGTAGTGGCGGGTGCCGCTCAAGAGCCTTCACCGCCCTCCCTTCGTCTCTCCTTCTCTACTAGATTCGCTATCTTCTATTCACTGTCAGTTTTTTTGTGGAATAAACTATTCGTCGACCACTCTACTCACGCATTCAAACGGACAGGGGCACAACAACCCCACAGGTAGACACGAGCGAGCAAACTGCCGGTCGCTGGCAGATGCGAGATCAAAATCCACATATACTTCCCTGACCCACGACGCTACTGGTCGTTGGTGGACGCGAATTATTAATCAGGGTAAATGTGTGGCTTCGCATAGCACTTTGGCGTCGAGTGAATTAATTCACGGTGTAGTCTACGTCCTACATCATTCAACAGAACAGAGATATCGTCGCAATCAGTCGGGGCGGTCTCAGTAGGAATGGAATGAACCCAACGGCGGTGTTTTCACCAATGGTCGTTTTCTTCAACCCAAATGGCTGCGACATTATCTACACGCTATCAACTAGATCACAAAAAAAATCAGAACCCAACGAACTGCCGTCCTCAAAATCTGAAGAACTGCCAGATCACGTTCATTACTCAGCTTGATTTTGGTTTGGACAAGCTCACAATGAAAGCTCCTCTGCTCAAAAACGTTAATTCATAACATTCTTGACCTGAGAACCTCTTTAGATCAACTGGAGACCGAAGCTAATTCAACACAATAGATAGACACCCTAATAAAGAACAAAGTATCCTACCAAAAACCTCGTACCATTTTTGGGGGAGGGAGGATATAGCCAACTCAGAAAAGCACTGGTAGAAAAATGGGAATTGCATTTCGCGGCTCTCCAACATAAAATGAATTATGACCGGTGAGCAAACAATTACGAATCTCCTCATTTCCGTACATTAACATATTGAATTGAACCGCGTGAATTGTCAACAATACATGCGCATACGCCCGTTCCCTGCATTTGTGTATTGCCTACAAGTCATATTTCGTAGATCAGATTCTTTCCAGCTATTTGTTTGTGAATGAATATCGATGAATTTATGCTCAACATTTTTTCTTTATTCTTCATTTCCTATGGCTTCAAGTGTTCACTAAAGCTGTCATTTGCATTAAAAATATCAATCCGTAAAAGGGAAATTGCACTTTATACGATAATTTTTAATCGGTCCTTCTTTAGCTTTGCGATGATAGTTGGCTAGAAGTTTGGGTGTTTTGTTCTCCATATCGACTGGTTCTATTGAAATCAGGAGAGTTCGTACTCCCAAACGAAAATAGAAATTTAACGGCGCGATTGCTTCATGGACTGATTCGTTCTTAACACCTGATCTTCCAGGAAATGATGGCTGAGTGGTCCTCTATGAATAAATCCTTCATATAATTCCTTCATCACCATACTAAAATAACTCGTCAAAACTAACACTGACACCCTCTAATTCGTTCTCTAGTTCCATGTATGTA
Organism: Cooperia oncophora; assembly: GCA_036418165.1. Taxonomy (NCBI): domain Eukaryota; kingdom Metazoa; phylum Nematoda; class Chromadorea; order Rhabditida; family Trichostrongylidae; genus Cooperia; species Cooperia oncophora. The sequence continues at coordinate 19,079 of MU966936.1, read as the reverse complement.
ATTGTACCAGACCGAGTTTTACCTTCCATAGAATACGTTAAAGCGAGAGTCAAGCGCAAATGAAAGTAGATTGAGCTTGCGAAAGGCATGCGGTACAAAGACTCTCGTTACGGGCGTTTGTGTATTGCACACATCAATGACACAGGAATGTAAACGGGAGTGGCTGCAGAGTCGGCGCTCAAATGTTATTGTTATAGACACGTCTGTTCATTGCTATGTCAGAACTTGGGTCAAAGCAATTGACCAGGTGTCGATTCTGAGATAAGGAAGTGAAGTAGATGACACAGGGCATAGACTTCTATGATTCGATGCCAAAGTGCTAAGGTTGGGTCAACTAACTAGTATACCGATTGGCTTATTGCCTCGACATGATGCCGCGCCTCGAATATCCTGAACGTTCCCGAAACTAATTACGATCAGTTTCACATCCACCATCAATGGTGGATTTGACTCTGATGTGGATAGGCTAAATATCAAAAACCAGGATGAAAGAACGAGAAACATGGTAAAATTGACGACGCTAACAAGGGAGGTCTTTCAGGTCATGGCGCGCTTTTTGGAAACGGTTTGTTGCATGGGTTCATATAAGGGTCACAAAAATGGGTTTCCTGTTTGCTATGCGTTTATGGGAATGCCAAAAAATGAGTGAACACAATTTGAAAAGAAAGGGCGATTTGAACCGTCTTATTGGGCTCTGTTGTGGCTGTAACTTTGAGAGCGCATAGTTTATAAAGAGTTCCCTAGGTATCGAAAAGACAGCAAATAAAGTCAAAAAGAAAGTGCATGAAGAAAAGTAGTGCCGAAGTTACTTCAACGATCCCCGCAACCATTGTTTCGTCGACGGATGGCGGAGTGGATAGTGCGGTGGGCTCTCGAGGAGGTTTGTATCGGATCCTCTCGGCGACCAACTTTTTGCATTTTTCGGACACTTTTTGCATTTCTCGCATTTCCGTTTCTTTGTGTTCCTGCGTGCGTGTGACGATGTATATAACATGGATATATGCCATTTATGAGTTCATTCTGTACACTCATAGTTCACGAGTCGACCCTTCGTAACTATTGCGCTCTCGAAACGTTACTGAGGAACCTTTTGCTGGAAGTTGGGCTACAGGGATGACTGGATGCCCTACTCGCGAGTACGACACTCATTTTTGACTACGGCGTAGCCTATCGCCGATTTGCTGCAAGACTGAAATCCTGCACTGAAATCGTTGTCAACCCGCACGCAGGGGCTGTTAAGCGCAATGCTGCCGTCGAATGGCCTCGGCGCATAAAATAAGTGTCAGAATGGTGAGCGGGGCTACCAGTTACTTTCAGTTACTACTGTTTACGAACTTCCAGCGAAAAAAAAATTTCCGAAGGTTTGGGTGGTAATGGACCGACCACTTGGTTGGCAGTGGCACCGATCAGCGCAGCGCACCCAGCGTAATTGTTTCACTTAAACTTTCCAGGTGTAGATATTGTGCATTTCACATGTATGTCTCTTCTTAGAACTTATAGTTATTAGTTATGAGGGTATTTACTAGTAAATAGAAAGGTCCAGGTATCGAAGTTGGGTCACTACTTACAGAGTTACAGAGGACACCAGTTCAACAAGACCAACCATCATAGCTCGAACAGCTCGAGGAAAAAAATTTCGCCGAAAGTCTGTATATAGAGGTTAATAACGGCCCTGATCACGGCTCTGACCTTCACAATCGGAGCCTAGGCCATTTGGCGCCAACATGGCCCTGAATACCCCCCTCCCCCCAGCTGCGGGTTGGGATGCTGCGAGAATCCTTGAGAAGCTACAATGCTACCTCACTGCGTGCCAAATAAAGTACTTTCTTCACTTTGACTTGTATTGTTTTCGATGCCATGTCGACGAAGGTTTCAGTTGCTATGCGTACTCGACATTAGAAATAGAAAAGAGCCTAGGAAACTGGTTAAAAATAGCTTTTCCTCAGCAAACTTTTCACCCATTTTTTTTACCTTCCCAGAAACGCTTAGCAAGAACGAAACCCATTTTTGTGGCTCTTATATGGACCCCTACAACAGGCAACACACCATTTCTGAAAAGCGCGCCATGACCTGAAAGACCTCCCTCGTGGGCATTATCAAGACAAGTTCAATCTCTGCCATAAAAATACCAGTAATGGACCTTATCGAGAGGGCGATATCGTCATGGCATGCGAGCGCTCCGAAAAGCCTATTTTTCTCAATATGATTTGTTTCCAGCTTGTACAATTCCATCACCTAAAGCATCTTTTATAGACGGTTTAGTGGTTCTGGAATGAGACATGAAGCATTTGTTATCAATCAGTCACTTTGTGTATTACACGCATTCTACATACTTCCACTTCAGACTATAGCGCTTTTTTACTGCGGTGTGACTTGATCAAAACCTTATTGTCTTCGTGGATGGGTCAGTTTATCAGCTTTGAAGGAACTAAGGCCCAGATGCCACGGGAGTCAATCGGAAATTTCATTCTCTGCTCTTGGGTCTTGGTCGAACCCGCCAACTTTGTCTGAAGGCAGTACCCCTGGTCAAACAGCTCGTAGACTCCTCCCTTGCACATGTTGTCTGGCCCTGAGCCTTCAGGACTGTCACTTTCGCGGCTTCACAAGAAGTCACGAAGGCGCTGCGGCCCCCATAAGCGGCGGGTCTGACGCTTTCCTTGTTGCCCCCCCCCCCCGATCGAAAGAGAAAGACCATTTTGTGATCAGTTATTTCACAGTGTTTTTCGTCTATTCTTCCGTTATCAGGTAGTATTGGCATTGCATACATGAAGAAACGATTAGTGAGCCAGAGGCGGCATGATATAGATTTGTTCGCCTAAAACGAACAGATCTGGAGAACTCGTTCGGTGAGGCTACCATAAAGTCCTTACGGTGTTCTTCATGATTTTTTTTGCTATTTTTCTCTCGAGGAAATTCACTAAGCGACTACAGTTTCGTAAATGTACGCCCTTATACACAATGTGCAATATCGAGGCTTGCTTTCGAAGGCAAACTATCTACGCACTCACCTCCGAACATGGCCTTTTCCATGTGTGAGGTGAATGGATCCGCAGCTGCATAGTGCACCAATTCCGCCGCTCCGAAAGTAGGCGGGGGCGAGGGTGGAGGTTGCTCATGCCTGGCTGCCGTCTTCATACATCGCTCGCGCTATCCTCAATGTGCAGCATTTGCGTCGATACCGAGATCTCGCAGGGAACTCGCAGTCCAGTGGTAGGGAATCAAAAGTGAAGGGCACAGACAAGCAGCGCGTCTGGCGATGGTTACGCGTGTGGCTGGAGCGTGGACGGAGAATGGAGAAGGCGCGTGCATATCACTATACTCCAGCACTTTTCCCGTGCATAGTTGATCAGTGAAGGTGCTACAGTACTGCATAGTACACCTGTTCACCTGAAATATAACAAGGACCAAGATCCGCGGATTTGTGCGTGCATTTTTCTCTAAATAACCGTCTCGTGCAAAAAGAGTGCATTGAATTTGATTTTAAAAGTATCCAGTTTAGTCAGCAGAGTTTCCTATTCGGAATGAAGATGGTTTATATCCCACCATACTGTCCTCCCAATGTTGTCAAGATCAAGAGCTCTTACCCTTTCGTAAGCCGATCTCCCATGTTTCTTAACACCATAACAATAGGTACCAGATCTATGCGGTGCAGCGATCCTTCAAAAGTTATGATCAATGAGGATTATGGGTCAGGCACGAATATCAAGGAAGTAGCTTCAGTGTCAACGGAGGTCCTACTCCGCGGGTGGAAAATGCGTGACTTGACGCTATGATAATGCTGTGTCCTATATCCGTCCCAAGCTGGCAGAGCCTTCAGAATACTGCACAACTATATTTTTCCGATAGTAGCAATTATTGGAAGGAAAGTCCTGTTCTAGAAAAATCGAATTGTTCTAGAAAAAGACTGGAAAACACTTTGTAAGTTTTCATCCCTGATTAGTGGAGAATGTCCTCTGGGGTTTCTGCAAATGGGTATATCATGACGTTGGGAGCTTTCAAAGCTTAAAGGCTGAGCCAACATCTAAATTTGATGAGTTCTGCGGCTCAAATACTTATAACAAGGTAGCAAGTAACCCCTTGGTGAAGAAAACCGGAAAGAAATCGTAGAAAAGGCTCTATATATAACCCCCTGCTTAACTGAGGTTGTGCGTGTTCATGGCGAAGAAAAGGTGCGGTCGCACGAGTTCCCACTTGTTGGCATCAGCTGTTTTCCCTTATCACCTCACACACACACCACTCGACGTGGAGAGAAGCAGCAGCCAAACAACCCACCGTTGTAAAGTCTCATCGTGATTAGTGGAAAATTCCCGTAATACTTTACTCAGAATGGTTATAGCGAGTGATGACTTGGGAAGTGCTTTCATAGGCTGTGAAGGCTGAGCAACATTTAAATTTGATCGAGTTCTGCGGCTCAAATACCTTATAAGCAAGGTAAGCAAGTAAGCCGCCTTGGTGAAGAAAAAGCGACAAGAAATCGTAGCAAAAGCTCTATAACTAAACCGCCGCTCTTAATGAGGTTGTGCGGTGTTCCATCGCGAAGAAAAAGGTGGCGGTCGCACGAGTTCCACTTGTTGATAAGCATGAGCTTTTCCCATATCAGCCTCACAATACACACACACCAGCTTCGACGTGAGAGAGAAAGAGAGAGAAAAACGTGACCAGCAGATAAACATTAGAAATGAATGGTGGCGTGCCAATCGATTAAGGATTTGGGCCAATGAGAAGAAAGGACGGCATCGTGGGCCTCCTCATCGTTTTTTTCGCGCCGCCAAAAGCTGGTGTTAGATTGTATGCCTCTGTGACCCTCAACTACGTGCTTACGAAGGGGAACGGAAGCTCGAACATGAACCGCAGACGCGTGCCTTCAGATCTCTCACACTTCGGGAATGATGGTGATGTAAGCTTTGTTGAGGTTCCGCGCACCACGACGAGCACAGTAGGCGAACGGGGTTTATTGGCAGAAGACATAGAGAAGAATGACTTCACCCCACACAACTCAAGATTCAAGTATTGTGTTGTTGTTTGTGTGTGTGTGTGTGTGTCTGTGTGCTGTGTGTGTGTGGGTTGTGTGTGTGGTGTGTTGTAGTGTGTGTGTGTGTGTGTGTGTGTGTTGTGTGTGTGTGTGGTGTGCGTTCCGTCTGTCTGTCCAAGCGAGAATTCATAGGGCACTCGTGCCAGTGAGCCTGGTTCCATGAAATGATATAAGGGCGGTGGGACGGGAACATATTGTCCAGGCCTACGCGGTGACGAGAAAGTCGATAACAATTGATCAGCATCCGATAAATGGCGCATGGAAGATGTAGGGTTATCAACGTTCGTAAACACATGGTACATGCAAGCAGTGGGCGTTGGAATCCGAGAGCCCTGACACAGGGTGTGGGAAGAGAACATTATTGCGACGGGGTTGACGAGAAAGTATCTGATAAGATCCAATAATGGCTTTCGGAAGTAGGATGATTACAAAGATGAGTGAGAGAGAGCAGTTAATGGTGAGAGCGTGATTTACGAGAAGTGATTTAGGGTTATATGATAAGTGAAGAATGGGACGTGGATATATTTTAGCAGGTGACGGAAGTGATAGGAGCTCAAGTAATTAGTTAACCATGGAAAAATTGCTTCACGCTACACAACAATGGGATCGATATTACTCACTGTATAACTGTCTTGAATGATTTCGAAACACAACTCATTCGCGTCACTTGCTCATCAGATCAGC
>MU966936.1:0-13263 GCA_036418165.1 Cooperia oncophora | reverse complement strand
CGTAACCAAACTGTGCCCCTTTTCGCTTCGCTGGTCATGTTCTGCAATCACTAAAAAAGAAACCCACTTAACACATGAACTAGCTTGAGCACCACGCCGACATTTCGAAGAGAACTTGCTCTTCGAATAGCTTTTCATACTGCGTAGTACATGCTTCAGCACCAGCTGCACAGTACACTCTAATTATAGTCATCTGAAGATTGCTGAAAATAAACGGCTTTTCACTATTGAACTATTCCTACCCAGTATTCCGAAACTAGGGCAGTTTTTTAGCGGCCTTTTTTATGAGGGAATAATTGCTTGGAAAGTTGTTCACTGGGGTAGCTCGGTTACGTTTCATCTTGAACTTTTGGGTATGGTCCTGATGCGAAACTCTGTGACACATACAGATAGAGGAAGCAGCTGCCAACACATCGAAATGTGCAAGAATCATTTGGCGAGCCAGGTTATGGGTTGTAAGGGAGGCGACTCTGAAGTGGGTGAGCCACTCATTATGTAAGAAAAAACTGGATGATCCGAGGTCACAGTGACCGTAGAATGCTATACAAACGAGAGAGCGCAAGAAAAACGATATATCGAGGCGTTTATAAGGATTAGGTTCAGGTTGTCCGTAGACGGGGGTACAGTAGAGTTCTTAGCGAACGGTGGGGAGGTTCTGCGACAACGCCGGAGAGCGGCCCGATGATTGCCTCCTGGTGGAAAGGCGCAGAACCACTGCCTCTGCGTCTCTGATACTGTCTCCGTGCTGTAAGCCACATCGCCACACCATCTACTTACTCTTCCGTTCTGAACTCTCGTCAATCGATAATCTCTCTGAACCAGCTGATTTCTGCGGTATCTTCGCTGTATTTCTGATATACTCAGCTTGTAAAAGCCTAACATTATTATAGTTTCTACTTCAATGTTTAAAGGTGGGTATGCTTACTAATTAGATTACATTTTGCATAAATTTAGCATGAATCTGTTACAAAACTTGTTACTTCTTCTCATTTTCGCAATTTCTCCAAACTTTTCTTGAATGTCCTCATTTAGCTTTATGTTATTGACCGAGTTTTCAAAGCAGTGTCTTGGATGTGATCTTGTTATTATCGAGAACCATCTCTGACTCTGTTTAAAGCTTGAAGTCCCTTAATGGTTCGCTTTTGCTATAATTTTGCTGAAATTGTCTGTGCCCGTGCTCACTATTTTTTCTTTTCGTTTTGAACTCTATCCTCAAATGTGCGTCTTCTACGTCCTATGATTGTGAAGGGCTTTATTTTGTAATGTTTTAGTGAGTGATGTCGCAATTATGCGATTGTGTTTTCATAGTGGGTGTGAAACGAGTGGCGGACTTTAGACACCCGAATGGGCGTGGCCATAGGAGGGCGAGACCTCGATATGGACGAGTCTGATTGAGCTTCAGCACTTCCTGAGCTTGAAGATGATCGTTTTTTTCTTGTTCAAGAGCTATCGAAAGTGCTTCTCCTTGAACTTACAATTTCCGAACGAAGAAATAAATTAGATTGGAAATTTATGCTTTCTACTGAGGTAGACATTAGGACAGAGGCGAAGAAATGGCTGAGATCTTACGTATGGCCATGAAACTTTCCACATCGATGCTCTGAAGGTAATGAGAGCGTTTAACTAGGAAGCGGAGCTCCCGTCCACTATCAGTGGCGCGATAAAGTTGGGCAACACCCGCCCATGTTGAAGGCTTGCCCCCTGTGGCCACGCCCATCCGGGTATTTAAATACCCGCACCTGTGTGAAACCAGCATGCTTTGGCGACTTCGAGGTTCAAAACAAAGGCAGAGTGGTTCTCGACAATAGCAAGATCACATCCAAGACACTGCTCTGAAATTCAGTCAATAACACCGAAGCTATATGAGGACATTCAAGAAAGGTTCAGAGAAATTGCAAAAATAAGAAGAAGAAACAAGTTTTCCAAGAGAGTCATGCTGAATTCTTGCAGAACGTGATCTATTTCTAGTAAGCATACACACCTTCGAAAATTGAAGCAGAAACTAGAATAAACACAGTTCACAAGCTGAATATAGCAGAAATGCAGCGAAAATGTCGCAGAAATCAGCTGATTGAGAGAAATGATCGATCGGCGATAGTCCAGAACGGAAGAGTGGGTAGGTGATGAGGCGGCATGTGTTAGAGGGTCTACGGACTTCCGTATGGCACTCTATAGCCCTTGTGACTTCTCTCACTCCAGTTTTTCACCGACTATAAGTAGCTCACCCACCCCGGAGTCCCCTCCCCTTGAAAAATCCCGTTTCCTGGCTCGCCATACGTTTTTTGCACGTTTCGATGCTTTGGCAGCCGCTGCCCTCTATCCGTCTGCGTCAGGGTTTCGTCACAGGACCATGCACAAAAGTCCAACACGCAATCATCGGACCGGCTCGCCAGCATGGTCGTACGACCGCCCCACCGCCCGTTGAGAGCTTCATTGTAACTCGACCCCCTGAACACGAATATCACATTTGCTTGAGTCAAAACCGCCTGACGCCGGCGCCAAAACACCTCAAATCATCGAAGACGATGAAAACTTATATACGGGGGTTATTTGGCATCCTTATCACGAATATGACATTTACGCCTGGCGACGGCGCTAATGTTGGACACTATGATGCCGCTCTTCGCCGACGGGGGGGGGGGGGAAGGGAGGGAGGTGTTTTGCACTTAAGCACTAGTTCCGATTAACAAGCCTCTGGTGAAACCTGTGAACTCTGATATAGCTGGAACTAGCTCATCCAGCTACACGATAAGACCTGTCACTACTGATGAGAGCTCTTCGATGGTCACACGTGGATGAGAAGTGGCCAGGAGGGCAAACATACCGGGCCTCCCTCGACGCGTCGCCTGAACTGTGGGCCGCACGCAACGCGCCTTGTGATCATGCTGCAACTAGGGCGCGTGCTGAGGGCTGAGCCTGGCCTTAGGAATCACTATCATTTCCTCCTCATCTGGGGGGCCTGAGCTGAGAAGTCCTAAATGGCACTGGGTGTCAAGAAATAAATGGCCATATTCGTTATCCTGCGGCATGCAAAACGAGCTTCTCAAGATTACACTCTACTTCGCTGCGGACGGTTGGGCGTGTCAGCCAGAAGGAGTGTGTCACCCTCTTTGAGCTGTTCTCTGCCTTCTTGTTGAAACGGGCATGCGACAAAAAACATCAGAAAACAAGTAACACGAAGGGTATGATACAGTATTTTTATTTGCTCGCTTGAACAACTCGTGGAGAACGAGTTTGGCACCACGCCAAACGCAGCCGCACGAACACGCCCAACCGTCCGCGCCAATGATCTACAGTATAGCCAAGTTTTATCGCTTTGGAAAAAAATCAGCGGGCAGCGCAATCTGGCGCCAAACTGGAGCTAAAGTGGCGCAGATTGCGCTGGCGCCTAGCGCTGCAAAGGTAAATGCCAATTACAGTGCACATTGGTTGCTCACGAAAAATTCCCAACAGAGGGTGTATTTGCCGCCGAGAGAGGGAGGGTTTTCGTTAAATATTAGGTTGCAGGGAAATTTAGTTGTTGTGCTATTGATTTTTCTCGCTTCACGGTAAAGGAGGGGGGAGGGGTCGTACTTGCTCATTGTCGTATTTATTTTTTTGGCTTTCCTGGGAGGTTGACTTTTCGTGATTTTCCTGTTTCATGTGTAGTATAGTAGTATAGTAGCACCCCCTGCTCCACAGCAGTTTTCGGGAAAAAGTAGGAAAATTTTGAGGAAATTCCGAAAAAAGGGGTAAGAAGTTGGGGTAAATCTGAGAATAGGCAGAATGGTAGAAGGGGTGGTCTCGCTGTCTCGTGGCTTTTCCAGTTTCATGTGCTATTTACCCCCCCCCCCCCCCTGCTCGACGGCCCGATTCCCCTATTCGATGAGGGGGACAGAGGACCGGAGGGGGGTCGCACTCGACCAAAATCCCCAACCAATGACGTGCCTGATGCCATATTCGTGGTCAGATAGTTCTCGTCAAGTTTGGTGAGCAAAGTGGGGACTCCAAGCTGGCACCCATTGGCGACAAATTGCGCCAGCGCCAAAAACGAATGTCATATTTGTGACCGACATCGTATAAGATTAGGTATTTGAGCGAAAAAATTTAAGACTTCTCGGGGCATGAATAGTTCAGTACTTCCGGATTTAGTTATAACACAATAATGCATAGCTAACGCTGGAAAATCCTGAACAAGCAGTTAGAGGAGAGCAGCTACAACGAGTTTAGCTATGCAAAGTAGTAGTGTGAGCTTGACGATGTGAAGTCGGGTGTGGAGCATTACTTCCAGCTCGGTGGTCATACTCTGCGAACGGCCCGGCTTTACATTAACAATCAATAATAGGCAAATGTGATCGATCAGGCGTCGCGTTGTACTGCCTGTGCCAGTAAGAGTGCGCACACTTTCTGTGGGCGTGCTACATACCTGAATTCTAGGATTCGTCACTATCAGTTGCAGATGACAGAAGTGAATTTAGTTATGCCGCACCCCTTCTTTCTCTTTCGGCGGAAGACTTTGCGGGAGAGACCGGCAAGTTAGTCGTGGTTTCCGGCGCCGTTGCGTGCAATGCACCTGGGGATAAGCGCGGGAAAGTCTTATTGTAGCGTCACGCGCCGATGGGCGCGGAGTGTTTGAACAGGGCACATCGTTGGTTGGGGAATCCCCAACAGGGGGGTCGTATTTGGCCGCCAGGAGAGGGGGGGGGTCGTAGTGAGTGCGGCAGCCAGTAACGAGCAGCGCAAATTGTCAATGTGCTGAGTCCTGTACAACGAAACTTGCTTTGTAGAGAACTCGGATATGCAAAAAAATAGTACAAAACTTTCACACCAAGGGGGCAGCGGTCAAACTAATCCGAAATAACTGCAAATATTAATAAGTCGACATTATCTCGTAAGTCCGTTGGTGACTAAACAGTACAACTCAAACTCTGGTTCGCTGCCAATGATATGGCGTGTCCGCGGTCGCGCTTGGCGCTGAGCCAACCTTTTTTTCTCGACAAGCGACAGGACTACCATATCGTTCATATCAGACGTTTTCCAGCAGTTGCTCCTTTATTCGGAGTCAGCATTGGCGGAGCACGAATCTGCAGTGTCTCGACGGACATGCTCCATTATAACGCAGACGGAACACTTGAACAAGTTGCACAGGCTCGCCAGGACCTCCCTGAACCCTATAGACACATTTATCCACGGCTGGACAGAACATTACGACACAGTTGCCAGCCATCCCATCACTTCTGCGCGGACCTCAGTAAGCGGCGCATCCAAAGTCAGCGTGATCGGCGCTAAACGAACCATATTCTGCTCCTGCTCCACCACAGGATATGTTTTTCATGCGTATCTGGTTATTCGAACACGCTCACTTGAAACGGTACACAGGAAACGGGTTTTTCGCGCAGCTGGGAGTGTTCCCCAAGAAATCCCCATCGCGAGATCTCATGAATCCCGAGAACTTCAGAAACAGTTCAAAGGCGTTTTTAAAGGAAAGAGAAAATCGTCAAACACTCGAAACCGTTGTCAGATTTGTGAAATGTTGAGTTACAAAAAAAATATTTTGATTCAAACCTGTTTAGTTGAAATCACTCCCCAACGAATCCCCATGGCAGATTTCTCTGTGATTTTTGCGACCTTCATAAACGTTTCAGTACTTTTAGGAAGTGCAAACCTTCCTCTACACGAATACGGTCTCCTCTTCCCCACAGGTCCGCTTTTGAGGAAGTTATGGTCCTTCAAAGACACCCCACTTTGCTGAAAACTCGCGTTCCACATGGCTGGTCCTGCCCAGCCATGTGGAACGCGAGTTGCCCCTTCATCCGATACGGCTAATCAATACTGACTCGAACAACCTGCTGATTACGATTGGTTTCGACCAGTGAAGCATCGAGGAAAATTTTTAAGAAGTGGTAGCTGGGGAGAATCTGGAAAGTGGTAGGTAGGATGGAAAAAGGGAGAGTCGTCTCGAATAATAGAATTAGGGGAGGGTCGTATTTCCCGAACATGCTCCCCAGCGGAAGGACATGGAAGCAAAGGTGAAATACTGGAGAGCATACCGGTATCTATATTATATCTATCTATCTATATATCGTCACCCTTAGCGTTTGCCCAAATGAGTGATGGTATCTTACATTTGCATCGGGACCCAATCCATTGAACGTAGTCGCGCTTACCTCTCTCGCATCGACAGCTCTCTCTCTCGCCTCTCTTTCTTTCTTTCTTCTTTCTCTCTCTTTCTCTCTCTCTCTCTCTCTCTCGTGTGCAACTTTGTAGACAGGTACATACGATCTAGCGCGGATTTTCAGCAGCTGAAGCGTGGCAGACTTTCGCTCCGACCGTTCTGAAAGATGGTTCCCCAGCTCCGGTTTCTCCGGTTTACGGTAGCGATCGACTGTTGGGTCCACGCTTCTTGGAACTTTTGTCTACTCTACTGTTCCAAAAAAAAACAGACTTGTTCGATCAATCGGCAGCATCTTTGCGCGCTCATTATTATTTTCCAGTAAATCTCCAAATAAAACTTCTAGAGAATTTCTATTCTTAGTGAAGCGAAACCGTTACCCTTTATGAAAATACTTATTATCTTGCTTAGATTAGTTTCGGTTACATCATCAAAGAAGCGGTCTTTGTATACGGGCCGCAGAAGTTCCCTCATATAACCCTGAAACGCACGAAACTTATTGATATCTCTCTGTTCAACAATAAATTCAAGATGCCTTCCCCCAGGCCACTTCTCAGCGAGACCATGCACGCCCCCTCTGTTCGTCTGTACCCTAACACCGAGGCAGCGTGACATGCTTTGACGCGACTCATCTCGGTCAACATACAGTACCTACACCGAAGTCAGCCGGGGCGCGTCAGCGTTGCGGCTGCGGAACCGACTCTTCCCTGCTATTTTCAAACTCGACTTCTTGGACAGAGCATAGGCATCGTCATTAACCTAACATTATTTCATATTATGTCATCCATCTCTAATAGCTACCGTGCTGAGAAAAAGTATGTGCTCGTTTGCTTCCTGTCCTCGAGAGAAACACGGGCTCTGTTGCCTCAGAATATTTACGCCCGCGAGCGCCAAACTGAACGACCCCTCCCTTTCCGCAAGAAATATGAGCGCTATTCAGCTATTACTACCCAAAAAAGACAAAAAAGTTTTTTTTTGCTGAAACGTTGCCCGCAGAGGTAATTCGGTCACGAATGTAGCACTAACTTTCGACGCTGGCGCCAAACTGGCACCAATTTGGCGCCGCAACCTTTCTCATCAAATTCGATGCAAATTTGCCATAGTAGGGGGTACTTGATGTACTGATCACAAGTACCGCTAGTTTTCAGACCTGGCGCTGATTTGGCGTCATACCCTTTTCCATCAAAATCGATAAAACCTGCATAATTCTTTGATGCCACTGATATAAACTTATTTTTTCACACCAGCGCCATTTAGCGCTCTCTGGGAGAATGAGTGATTCCCTATACTCAGCCTCAGCATCGCGCAGATGATCGTAGTGTCTTCCATCAGCGCCAGCGCCAAAAATGAATGTGATACCTCTAATCAAGATGTCAAATAACCGCCGTATACAAGTTCTCAGCAGATTCAATGGCCGAGTGTATGATATCCGTGTTCAGGAGGTCAAACTACACTTTCAGCGATCCAGTGTACCTTGGCGCGCCTGTGGTCGCGGGCGCCCGGCCGTTTCGGGCTGAGCGGTGTGATATTCGTATTTAGGAGGTCAAACTACTCCTGGGACAAGTTTTCAGCGAATTCGGTGATTTAGGATTTTCGGCGCTGGCGCCCGTGGCGACAGGCAGTTTCAGGCCAAGTGGATGTGATATCTGTGTACAGAAGATCGAATTGACCCTCACAAGGGAAGGATACCAACTCGTCATGGCCATTCAGGATGGGATGTATACTCCTAGAAGCATCTTTCGGACGCTGATTTCAGATCTGACTTCCAAATCTGCTAAACGATTCTAGGAGAGAAGTTACGGACCTTTTTTCCTACTGTGCTTAACCATTGCGGTGCGCCCCCTGCCCATACTTTACGCTTGTGAACCCCTCGTGACACAACCGCAGCTGTGGCTTGATGGCGCAGCAGGTAGGTGAGCGGGCTCATAGCGGTGGGACGAAGGTTCGAATCCTTGATGCATTTCGTAGTTTTGCTTTTTCTTGAAACGTATGCTGAGCACTTGGAAAGTAGTTTTTCATACAGTTCGAACATCAGGAGCCGATTTTGCTCCTTATTGAGCCCTGTGGATGAGTTTCGATGGGAACTGCTTTCTCACCTAACTCGCTCGAGCAGGGGCCACATAAACCTTTATATCTGCTTCAAGCACTTGAACCCGAATTTTCACCTCCTTGTTGAATACAACATTTGATATTCGCAGAACATGAGACTTCGCCATATGTAGTAGTTCTCTTCTCACCACACTCGCAATGTCAGCCGACGGCTTTGCTATTCTACGGCCGATAACTGGAGATATGTTTTGTTCGACTTTGTTGCTATCACATCTAGTGGAAGAATTCGTGATCCTGTGATATTGTGCGGTCACTATCCCGAAAAGAGAGAGGGAAGACTGCAGGAGAAAGCTCGTGGTCTATTTTTGCACCACATGCTGTGCGACAAAGAACATGGACGCGATTGCGGGAACATAGCTTTATGGAGAGACGAAACATATGTTCTCCCTCTGGTCACCCTAATATGGCGATGATGAAGGCCCCTGCCAGGAATAGAGGAGCTTCAATCACTTTCGAGGATGCGATAAATCCCCCAAGACGAGTAGGATTGATACGCCTGGCAGGACGGAATTCCGCGACCCTGAGCACTGCGTAAGTGCCTTTTTCAAGGGAGGTGCCCTTAAAAGGGCTCCATCGAGCCACAACATTACGACCCAAACGCCCGCCACGCCCGCCCGCCCATGGAAGGACGACCGTTCCTGACGCTCTAATGGATTTTTGCTAAGCAAATTATGAAGCGAAGGGATTGGTATGAAGCGGCAGTGATGCTGCATGGATATTTGAGTACACATATGCAGCCGTTTTCGGTAGCGGTTATTGGGCAAGATGCGCTCTGCTGCTGAAAACTCGTCAAAGTTGATCTCGACCAACTCTGGAACGGAGGTTTTTTTGACCCGATTTAACTCGCGTTCTTTCGCAATTCGCCCACTATATAGCGCGCCCTACATAACATTTTTAGACCGAGCACGCACATCATCCTGCCACTGCCTTTAAGGTTCCACTTATGGTAGACAGTCCATAGCATGATGCATGTCGTTTAGGTGGATGGAACCATAGCGTTCTACCGATTGAGAGAAAGGCACTATTTAGGCTGCGTTTATACTTTGCGGCAGCATAGAGTAGCGCTTCCAGCGTACGCCAGCGGCAGTGCCGGGGAGAGGATGGATATCGATTCTGGCGATGGATAGATTCAACGCCAGCGTCACCAGCGGGTTTCGCAGCGTTTCGCCAGCGTTTTGCTAGCGTTTGCAGCGGCAGGGGAGTAGAGACTATGTGGCCGTAAGAGACGCGCAATCGATGTGTATTGTAGAGACTATGTGGCCGTCAGAGACGCGCAATCGATGTGTTTGGTTACGATGGAAGGCGAGTGTACAGAGCGAGCTAATCGATGTGTTTTGTACCCTCCAGCTCTCCCATAGTCTCTACTCCCCTGCCGCTGCAATCGCTAGCAAAACGCTGGTGACGCTGGGAACGCTAGATCGATATCCATCCTCTCCTCACGCCCCGGCACTGCCGCTGGCGTGCGCTAGAAGCGCTACGCTACGCTGCCGCAAAGTATAAACAGCCTTACCCTTTACTGGCCACAATCCTACTATATATAATCGCGCTAATGTGTGTGTGTGTGTGTGTGTGTGTGTGTGTGTGTGTGTGTGTGTGTGTGTGTGTGTGTGTGTGTGTGTGTGTCACGAAATTCATAGCGAGCGTCGCAGAAAAGATAGGATGACAGTTCCAAGAAGTGATATACATGGCAGGACGGGAACACTTTTGGTGGGTGTCAGGAGGTGATAACACTTGATAAGATACGATAAGGGGCCGTAGAAGGGGAGGGTGACTGAATTCGTAGCGCAAGTTGCAGCAGGTGTGGGACCGTGATTTTCAAGGAGTGATATACATGGCAGGACGGGAACACTTTTGGTGGGTGTCAGGAGGTGATAACACTTGATAAGATACGATAAGGGGCCGTAGAAGGGGAGGGTGACTGAATTCGTAGCGCAAGTTGCAGCAGGTGTGGGACCGTGATTTCAAGGAGTGATATACATGGCAAAGGGGACGGTGAACCACTTTTGGTGAGGTGTCAGGGAGGTGATAATCTTGAATCGAAGATACGATAAGGGGCCGTAGAAGGGGAGGGTGACTGAATTCGTAGCGCAAGTTGCAGCAGGTGTGGGACCGTGATTTTCAAGGAGTGATATACATGGCAGGACGGGAACACTTTTGGTGGGTGTCAGGAGGTGATAACACTTGATAAGATTCGATAAGGGGCCTTAAAAGGGGAGGGTGACCGAATTCGTGGCAAGTTGCAGCAACGGCGGGACCATGATTTCAAGTACTGATATGCCGTAGGGTGGGGCTGGCAGAAGCTGATAACAGTTGATAAGATCCGATAAGGGGCCTCGGAAGAGGAGGGTCATCAAATTCGTGGCGCAGGTTACAGCAACAGTGGGAACTCAGATCCGTGAGGTGATATAGGGTGTGGGACGGGAACATTATTGGCGGGCGACAGAAAGTGATAACAGTTGATAAGATACGGTAAGCGGCCTCGGAAGGGGAGGGTCATCAGATTCGTAACGCAGGTTACAGCAACAGTGGGACCTCTGATCCGAGAGGCGATACAGGGTGATAGTGATACGGGACGGGAGTGTTATTGGCGGGTACGGAAGTGATAGGAGCTAAAAGTGACAAGGGTACATGGGAAAATCCGCCCGCAAAATAAGGATCTCAAAGTGGATTCACACAGAAACTATTCCTCGCATCTTATTAGTAACGGCATCGTGTACGACCGCTGAAGGCCAGCTCTATTTCTCCACAAATGGCGTGTGGTTTGTTTAGCGGAGATGGTTTATGGCACAGGCAGCAACTGACTTTATCACTCTTACCACAATTATCTTCATCAGCAACTACAGTGAGGGCCATTTAAAGGGTTCCACTGCTGAATGCGGTAGTGCAATCTTCACGCAATGACGCTTTAGGAAAGACAGATTGCATAAATTATAGGCTGCTTCAGTGGCTGTCCAAACAGGCTGCACTATTTCCGTGTAGGTTATGAACGTACCAGTCGGATCGCTGGCTAAGGTAGGCTTTCCTCCTTCTGTGATGCGGGGGGGGGGCGCTGCTGCTGCTTCTGCGCCTTGACGGAACAAGCGCTGCTTTTCAGTTCTTGGCTGATGCAGAAGATTCCTTTGAACAGTGTGGTTGGTCAACGATCCTTAACTTAACACGCGGCAAATCCGCATGGTCCGGCGAAGCCGGGCCATGTCACAGAAGGAGGAGCGCCGGCGACAGCCGGGCGATCCGACTGGTCATCTATAATCGAGCCAGTTTTTGACCGACTTTTTTCTCCTTGGACAGACTTGTCTCAAATGTTGTACTCTGGGGTAAGTTTACCTCCTGAATACAAATATCATATCCGCTTGGTCGGAAACCTCCTGATACCTGCGCCACAGGCGCCGGTGATTTGGGGCATATTGGCGCCGGCCCCAGAAGATTTTGTGCCGAGCGGAAGCGATTCATCTTCAGGAGGTCAAATTACCCCAGGAAACCGATTTTAGCCAACTCTGCCCACGTGGAAAAAAGTTGGTAAAAAACTGGCCGATTTTGGATGATTGGGGAAGTAAGAGATAAATAGTGCAGAGAGAACTAGTGAAAGAAAGTGAAAGAAGAGAAGAGAAATGGAAAGAAGAGAAGAGAAAGTGAGAAAGCGATTCACCTTTAGAACTTTTATAAGTTCTTCCTACTTGTTAACACGCCATCTTCAAGATATCTTATGTGTTCGCTTAATGTTTAAGGGTGCCACATCAACGCTATCAATTTCGAATGCATTCATTGAGGTCAAAATGAAATGTTTCCCGAAATTCGTTCACAGGGTTCAATAAGGAGCAGAGAGGGGCCCCTGATGGTAGAAGTGGGTCCAAAACTCCTTTCAAGTGTTAAGCATACGTTCCAAGAAAATGCAAAACCACGAAATGCATCAAGGGTCTGACCCTACGACGAACCCGCTCACTACCTGCTGCGCCATCGAACAACGGCTGTTCTGTCAAGGGGTTAACAAGCGGAAAGTATGGGCAGGGGGCTCACCGCAATGGTTAAGCGCAGTAGGAAAAAAGGTCCGTAACTTCCCTTCTAGAATCGTCCACCAGATTTGGAAATCAGATCTAAGCGTCCGAAGATGCTTTTAGGAGTACACATCCCATCCTGAATGGCCATGTCGAATTGATATCCATCCCTTGTCAGACCCGACTTTCAGCCAAATCTGCTCCCGTGGAAAAAAGTCGATCAAAATCGGCCTGTTTCGGAAAATTGGGGTAGTAAAAATAGAATAGTGCCGAAATGAGAAAACGCTGATCAACGTACTCACCTTGTACGCAGCCAAATCTTCCTCGCTATTGAAATATCCACCTATATAAGCGAGCCCATTGAGAGCTGCTTGCCAAGGAATATACTCCTAAATTCTTCATTGCATTCACCCATCCTCACGATGTACCTTGTTGGTACAAGATAAATCATGACTCCCTTCCTCAATATGTGATCTTACTATCCTTCTATTCTATAAAGCAGTAACTCTGTGTGTCGGTTTGTCGGTATGTACACTCTAGTTCGCTGCGGACGGTTGGGCGTGTCAGGCAGTATGAGTGTGTCACGCCGTCAAGCCGTTCTCTGCCTTCTTGTTGAAGCGCGCATGCGACAAAAAGTGGTAGAAAACGAGTAATACGAACGATATGATACAGTCATATCACTTGCTCGCTTTAACAACTGGTGGAGAACGGGTTTGGCACCGCGCCAAACTCATACCGCCTACACGTATATGTAGGTTGTATGTCTGTCCGTCCGCAAAATGCTTCACCTGTTTCGAACACGCTAGTGGAAGGAGAACACGGCCGTTAGACAAATCGGAAATTGAGTGATAACAGCTTCCGCTATATAAGACAACCAGTTGCTACACTTCAAGCCATTGCACGAGCTGCTCGCGTGGTAGCTGGACGAGGCACATTGGGTTGGGGGAGGGGCTGCCAATTGACCCAACCCCCTGCTTCCTCTTCCTGCACGTGCTCATCCGGACCTGAGTA
>MU966934.1:18199-30476 GCA_036418165.1 Cooperia oncophora | reverse complement strand
GGATTTCCTTGTTCTCGGCGCCGCCGACCGATTTCCTTGTTCTCGTCAAAAGCCTTGGAGCCCTGTCACATTTGTAGCGCGTTACAACTGCTTTTGCGTCGACGCGTATCGTCGCCAATTCCGAACGCTGCCTTAGCAATCGGTTTATGGAGAAAACAACCACTGGTTCAGTGTAGTTCGCTGCGGACGGTTGGGCGTGTCAGTGCGGCTGCGTTTGGCGCGGTGCCAAACTCGTTCTCCACCAGTTGTTGAAGCGGGCAAGTGACAATACTGTATCATATCCTTCGTATTACTCGTTTTCTACCACTTGTCGCATGCGTGCTTCAACAAGAAGGACGGTGACACACTCATACTGCCTGACACGCCCAACCGTCCGCAGCGAAGTAGAGTGCATAAACGCCGCGGATGGGCTAAAACCATCCACCATGGAACCCACCCTAACGGTTGCAACGATACCACTGTATTTTAGGATACGATGGTAAAGTGTGGAAACAAGGGAGACAATTTTATGTGATGCCTCCCTGTTAGGATGCGTTCATACCGTGCGACGAGTCGTCAACGTCGACGTAACCGACGTTTTCGACGACTAGTTCGCGAAGATTATATATGTATCGATCCGACGTAACGGACGAAACCGACGAAAGCGACGTAAGCGACGTAACCGACGACTACTTCGCGAACATTAGATACGTATCGATTATCGAAAACGACGAAACTGACGATTTCGGCGACTGTGCCAAGAATAAGCTTTTCGTAGATGGTTTTTCCCCCACAACATTTTTCACATCTTATTTACATCCTTTTCTGTTTGTAAACAATTTCCCTATCTCCTTCCATCCTCTTGAGTGACCTTACAACCTATCTTCTTCAGTTTTCGAGAGAAATACCATGACAATGGACACGTGGCTTACGTGGAATCGATGTGGTTCCCGAATAAAATGTAAATAAATAAAATAAAAAAATAAAAATAAAGTAAAATTTTCATCCTGAATATTCTTGCACTATTTCATGTCTAGTTCATGGTCCTCCTGTGAATATCTTTCTATTCCGTTGTGACCGGCATAGTGACCCTTACAGCGTCTTATAGGATCTTATCAAGCGTGACCTTTTAAGCTTTGTCACTCATCAATAGTGTTCCCGTCCCACTGATCACATTACCCGTTGAAAATGACTTCCTATTATTGGTAGACCCACATTACGATGTTGCGGACGAACATACACACATACACACATACATAAAGGATAAAGGATAAAGTCTTCGCCGTTGATCAATCCCTTTGCGGCACGCATTCTACTTCCATTCAGAATCGTAGTGGCTTATTGAATGCGATGTGGCCTATACAATGACTTGCGGTGGCCAGCCGATGTACAAGTCAGTGTTTTATCCTCCCAGACGAATCTGGTACCAATTTCCCCGGAGGGTAGAAGGCTTGGTTGGCCTGGGCGGGAGTCGACCCGGGATTCGAACCCGGCGCCGCGCGAGTGGTAAGCGCGCCACTTGTCACTACACCACCTCCGCCTCACACACATACATAATACATACAACAACAACCGATACACAATAAAATAGAAGGGCTTTGGTAGCTGACTGAATCACTAGCTATTCTGAATTTTGTCACACGAAGGCTTAATTGAGTTTACCGTATCGCGATATACACGTGAATGACACAGCATATTGGTATGAAGGAAGTTCGGCGATTTTGAAAAAGAAAGAAAGAAAAAATAAAGGAAGTTCGGCGATTTCGAGAAAGAAATATAAAGCCAAGAGTATCGGAAACATCTCTGCTGCGGTTATTCACCAGATGGAGTTTCTATCAAGGCACACGTGTTGCCAGTTGGGCATTGCCACATCACTCGATCCGTATCTAATCTTGTAGTCGTCGGTTACGTCGGTTTCGTCGCTTTCGTCGAAAACGTCGGTTACGTCGCTTTCGTCGGTTACGTCGGTTTCGTCGAAAACGTCGGTTTCGTCGTCGAATCGATAGGTATGTACAGTCCTCATCATTGCGGACCGGTGGGGCGTGTCAGCCAGTATGAGTGTGCACACTGTTGAAGCCGTTCTCAGCCTTTTTGTTGAAACGCGTATGCGACAAAAAGTGGTAGAAAACGAGTAATACGAAGGATATAATACAGTAATGTCACTTGCCCGCTTCAACAACTGGTGCAGAACGACTTTGGCACCGCGCCAAACGCAGCCGCACTGAACCGCCCCGACAGTACGTAATGATGAGGACTGTAATCTCCGTGAAGTAGTCGTCGGTTACGTCGGTTTCGTCACTTACGTCGGTTACGTCGTTTACGTCGCTTTCGTCGGTTTCGTCCGTTACGTCGGATCGATACGTATACAATCTTCGCGAACGGAACCGTCGCTTACGCCGACGTTGACGACGCGCACGGTATGAACACAGCTATACCTAGTATCACTTCCTCTCGCCCATCATTTTTGTCAACGCCCCACCCCGATATCAGCTGTAGGAACAAAATCGGATTGCCGCTGCCGCCATAACCGCGCTAAATTCGAAGAGTCTTCTCATCCTTACTGCTTACTGTCTGATTGGCCAGTATCAAATCTATTCACTTCCCTCTAGACACCGCTGGTTTGCCCGTCTCCCTCTACTATTAGGGCCGATTTTTATAGCTGCTGCAACGCAGCTACGAAACTAGTGAAGGAAAGAAGGCTATACACACGCATTCATGCTGATTATTAGTAGCACCATGTCATGAGTTGGTGTTGCATTTTCTAACAGAACCCATTTTCGATTCGACTGACGAACAGGTGCTTGCATTAGGTTGGCAAGAAAGTATTTTCCGATTTTTTTTCAAAGTTGCTATTCGAAATTCAAGCAATATTTTTCGCCACGTCATAAGACTAATGCAGCCGCTATAGCCCGAAAGGTCCACGACGTTCGGTGAAGGAACGACTACCGATCGTACCGTACGCAGTTGGTATAAAGGGTTGAGAGACGGAACTGGAAGATCAAGATCCCCTCGTAGTGGACGTCCTTCATTGTTCGAAGATTCGGCATTGCTCGCCGTCATAGAGCCACATACCACCGTACGGGATTTAGCAAGCAGGTTCAAGTGCATGCATACGACGGTTGAAAATCACCTTCACGCTTGAAGGTTTTGACGAAATGAACACCTCATCAGTTGACCGAGCATGAGGATGGCCCACCTAACTATCGCTCATTCTCTTCTCTTCCAAGCGTATCGCAAGGAGTTTCCTAAGGGCCCGATTACTGCGAGAGTTGGATCCTTTATGAGAGTTGGATGAGAGTTGGATCCTTTACGATGCCAATACTCATCGTGCTGTTTGGGTTCCGCAGGGTGAAGAGCCAACGCAGCCGAAGTCCGACCTCCACCTAAAAAAATGTTATGTTCTCGTGTTTCTGGGTTCCGAAGGAATGCTTCACTACGAACTGCTACCCCAGGGAAGGACTATCACTGCTACCGTGTATGCTTAGCAGCTCCAGAGCGTGGAGGATGCTATGAAAGAAAAGCGCCCAAGAAGAGCTACCTTCCATAACAACGCTCGGCATCATGTCGCTTCGACGACTCGTAAAAAATTGATGGAACTGATCTCATCCCGCTGCAAATCCACTCTACCCTCCAGACCTTGCACCGTTAGGCTGTCATTTGTTCCGCTCGAAACCTTCTTGTCTAAGAAAATATTTGTCAAAATGATGTGATTCTTCTGACCGAATATGACCATCTCGTCGGTGAAGGAACGTAAGGCCCAGTTCCGACAGGATGAGACCTGAACATCTGAAGCTACCTATCGGAATGCAAGGTACCCACCTCGTGGAAAACCAGCAAGACTGTGTTGCTGTACAAGAAGGGAGACCTGTACGACATTGGCAATTATCGCCCAATCTGCCTGCTGTCTGTAGTCTACAAACTCTTCACACGAGTCATCCTGAACAGGATTGGCAGAACACTAGACGAAGGACAGCCATGCGAGCAAGCAGGGTTTCGAAGAGGATTCAGCACATCCACACGGTAACGAAGCTCATCGAAGTATCGCGAGAGTACAAGATGCCGCTATGTCTCACGTTCATCGACTTGAAGAAAGCCTTCGACTCCGTTGAGACAGAAGCGGTTATCGAAGCCCTGGGCAACCAGGGTATTCCTACTCAGTACATCAGGATTCTTCGTGAGCTCTACAGCAACTTCACGACCAAGATCTCACCATTCTACAAGGAGATCATCATCGATGTGAAGAGAGGGGTCCGACAGGGCGACACCATCTCGCCCAAGCTCTTCAGCGCCTCTCTCGAGAACGTCATGCGTCAACTGGAATGGGAAGACATGGGAGTGAAGATCGACGGTCGGCAACTACACCATCTCCGCTTTGCTGACGACATCGTTTTGATAACACCAAACATCGAGCAAGCGGAACGAATGCTGGCTGATTCGACTGCTGTGGAAAAATCGGTCTACGGCTGAATCTAACGAAGACGATGTTCATGAGAAACGGATTGGTTTCTGACCATTCACGCTCAACGGAACGACCATCTCTGAATGCTGTACCTGGGTCGTGAAATCAATATGATGAATGACTTAGCACCAGAGCTGAGCAGGAGGAAGCGAGCGGCTTGGGGAGCCTTCAAGAACATCGAGGGAGTAGCGAAGAAGACGAAGAACACCAAGCTCCGTGCCCACCTCTTCGATTCCGCGGTCCTTCCTGCCTTGACGTACGCCTCAGAGACTTGGACTCTACGAAAGCAGGATGAGCATGCGGTTGGCGTTATTCAACGCGCCATCGAAAGGGCGATGCTCGGAGTTTCCCGCTACGCAAGTGAGAGAGGGAATCCGGAGCTCCGCACTCCGCCAGACGATCGAAGATCAGAGACGCCGCCGCATTTGCCAAGGTTTCGAAGATCAGGTGGGCCGGGCACGTCATGCGTTTCGAGGACGACCGCTGGACCAGAGCGATCACCGACTGGATTCCTGGGACCGCCTATGCGATGGTCAGACTTCTTCGTGAAAGCTCTGAACGAATGGTATGAAGTTCATCGTGTCCCTCGAGCAGAGAGAGTTCATTGGGCAACTCTTGCACGTTGCAGGGACGAATGGAGACGTTACTGGCGCCCGCTCGAGGAACTCGATGATCAACGGGAGCACAGGTGATACAGGTGATGCTGTGATAAGTTCGGCGGTCACCGAATTCTTCAACTTCCAAACTCCAGCCTTCTGGGATAAGGAGATCGGTGATTAGCCTTTTGGAAAATAAAGCTGAAAAAAATTTCAAATCGGAAAATACTCTACTGCCAACCTAATAATAGAGAGCACCCGAGAAATTGCACGCGGTTTATCGAAAAAACGCCGCATGTTCCTTGCGCCTTCACTTTCAAGCCTTGTAGCCATTTTTGCTCCAGAGTCCTAACTCTTTGATGCAGGCACAAGAAGTATGTTCTCTGATGATAAACCCCTTCATGTGTTGCGCCACTCTCACAGGATTCCTGTATAGGATGTACGAACTTGGCTCAAAATGTTACTGCATAATAGAAAATCCCTGTTTCAAGAAGTATGGAGATGTCACATGTCATTCAGCAGACTACAGTGGATACAAGGAAAATTAGGTGGACTTGGAAGCAGTGCACCTATTCGCCTGCTGTGATGAATTTCTGCTGGATACGACTCCCCTCCCAAAAAAGGATCGCGATAAGACGTCCCCCCCGTCCGCTGCTACTCTGGTAGCAGATAAAGTATGATATCCTAGCAACTAGTCGGTTATCTGCTATTAACAGTTAACTGCTGGCAGATTCATGCCACATAAAGCGTCAGCACTGAAATGTTTATCTGCCATTGATAAAAAGTAAACAGAAAAAATAAAAACAAAAAAGCTTCGCTTGAACGCCCATAACTTTTTTGAGAGTGAAGCTTTTGAAGAGGAGAAGGCAGGGCTGTGAAGCATTGGGACTTAACTGCATTCGAGCGGTTTTGAAACCCCCCATCTAAGGGACTCTCCCTGTTGCAACCCCGTTGTCAAGGGTAACCTACCAGTTACGCTTTGAACAACTATAGCAATCTTAATAAGTGACCATTCGTAAAACAAAAAAGCGTCAGAATTTATAATGTTTCTCCTTTCTGGAAGGGCTTTCATTTTTTCTCGAGCCAGCTTTTCCCAATTCGAAGGAATTCCCTGTCGTGACCCTCTTGTGACATCTTTTGGGCCACACGAAAAACCTATCCCTCCGACTCGTTTAAAAACTTTGGCATGCTTCCAGAACACGTATTTTCGCCAAGGGTGTTGAGAAATAGTTCAATCGGCTCCGATTGGTGTCAACTCTGCAATGCGCCATGCATACGACTTCCACGCAAATTTGTTGAGAACGTGTTACTTCTAGATAGGGCTCCCTCCGTGCAAGCAGATGCGCTTGTGGGGAAGGTCCGACCGTGTATTTTCATAATAATAATAATATGTTTATCAATTCATGAAGTCGTTGTCGGTGGGCATTGTACTGCCTGTTACTCACCGTTCCCCACCTCTGAGCTTGCAGAATGCATCGGTCTTAAAGCGTCTCTTCAGGTGTTCTTCACATTAATGAACCTTTCATCATTGAAGCTGCACAACACCTGGTTGTGAGTTCCGCTGTGCTCCCCACTTTAGAAAGGACCGTGCGCCTATGCCCCCATCCCTCGCGGTCGAATACGACCCCTCCCCCTCCCGTATCACAACATGGCATCCCCTGCTTGGAAGCAGCGGCGTTTTTTCTACTTTTTCCAGGTTTCTTGGTGAAGAATGATATGTTTTGCCATTCAGCACTATAGACTTTAATGTAATTGCATGTACTGTATGAGAGTATGCTCACTTCTTTCAGAGATTCTTTTCGCATTTTTTCTTAAGCGCTCAAGAGTGGGTGTCAAGCATCGAACTGATTTTTTTTCGACATCTCTTCTTTTCCAGTTACTTAATAAGCTAAAGCTGCAGAGGTTGAATTGTTAAGTATAGGGGTTCGAAATCTGCATATTCACGAAGCTTCACGCCAAAGAATGCCGACTCGTGATGGGGGAGGTTCGGATGTTCGACATACCGGTTCTGCAGGCGGTCGCTCTCCAACTCCTCAAGAGGGCATCAGACGTGACGCATATTTGCAAGGTCGGAATGCCCATCTTCGAATAGCTTGAGAGAACTTTAAGCCGCAATAAGAGGGAGGTTCCTTGTTCGTGGACATTTGGAATTCTGAGCTACTCCTGAAACTTGAGCGCCAACTGAGTGTAAAGAGGTGGTGTCGAATGCTCCCATTTGCGTCGACTCACTGATAAACTGAAACTTGGCAAAACACAACAAAGACTAGAAAGCTGAGCTGACAGTCTTATAGAGTAGAAAATCCACCATTGAAAGCATGAAAAGCAATAAGGGACTCTTTCATTCTTCGCGCAAAATTTCATGTAAGGAAAACAGCCAACACTTCTGGGCCATTACACAAGGGATTTGAGTGTATAGCTTGCATGCTATGTTAGTGAGCTTCATTTTGGCTTGTACGAGAAAAACCCACCGATTGCAACCACGACGACATCTGCGGGTATGGTTTCATTTGAATTAAGTACCACGCCGCTCACTGTATTTTGTCCTGTGAACCACTTCACAGATTGCTTTACCAATACTTTGACTCCTCTCTTTTCAAATTGCTAAAAAACTGTGGATAAGAAGTAGAATGCTGTTATACGGGTAGAGGCACTGTCTTCTTTGTGAATGATAGAATGAAACTCGTCAAAATCGTTTATCGCATAGACGACGTTTCGGGCTTTAAGCCCTTCTTCAGGTCTAAAAACATTACATTCAAAGCCTGCACCAACACAATCTAACTTTGCAAACATAGATAAGCAATCCAAAGAGGAAAGCAGTCAACAAATAACTGATCGCCTTCGGCAAGGGGGTCTGAGAGGGGGATGCGGGAGTATGCTGTAAGATGGTCTATGATTATGTGAATAACAGGAATACGCAACATTGGCTCTTAGCTCCCCCTATTGTTGATCGCTCAAATCAAATCTCCGGCGCTTCCTTCATTTTCCTCTCCACCGGGTCACTTGAGTTCCTTTGGATTACGCGCACCTTGAGTTCAGGCGCACGCTTATTCGTACGGGACGAGGAATAACCTCTCGAGAAATGTATCCACATAGCTGGGTTCCGGAAAACCCCCAGATGTTCATCGAGCCTTCTGTAGAGTGATTTTCTAGCTTCTCCGATGTTGATTCTGAACATGACGCACACTCCACTTCGTACACGGTGTTCTTCAAAAGGCAGATCTTTCGTTCCTCCTGGCAGTAAAGACAGTTTTCGCGGCCACATCGGTCTTCGTATACTCGTGACGACGTAAGAAGACGACGTAGTGTTGGCGGCGGTCGCAATATCAAGCGGATTGGCATCCCCGAATTCTTTACAACTCGATTGACATCCTTCGCGAAGGAGTCTGAGAGAAAGGGAATTATTAGTGGGACGCCTCCTGGTACCTGATATGGGCGCCAACAATTTACGCGTCTGCTTCCATAGCCGTTTTCGAGAAGTATACGCGTCACGGTATCCATCACTACAGGAACATTTGTGGACGTCAACCTCCGAGCTGTTGTCAAGGCATTCTGAACGATATTCCTCTTCATGAAAGAAGGGCGGCAGATTCTAGTGGATCAGCATGTTCTTGGAAGCAGGTTCCTTAGGCCAAAACACATTTCGTCTCATAGTTTCACTTTAGTATTCAAGAACAGAAGGAAACCATCTGTTCAGGTTCCACGACAGTCAGTGCAGGGCACTGAGTTTAACATCATGAAGGTTCGACGTAATGCTGCTCCAACGACAAAGTCGTTGCGCCGTAGAACAGCAACCCTGACGATAGCGAACGCCTTTCCAAACGATCCATGAATAGGATTGCGAGAAGCGGTGCAATTCGACTGCCCATTGCTAATCACGCGCTTGCATATAAATGTTGTTACGAAACGAAACATGTTGAATTCCACAACATTTATCAGCAGTTCTTCGATATCGCTGATGGACAGTCCGTAAAGTTGACAACTGTTCTGATGTTGTCGTAGAAGATTTATGCACGCTTCCACGGCAATCCTTGTATCCACGTTTGTGTATAACGCAGATACATCGAAGTTTGTGTACAACGCAGATACATCGAAGCTTTGATATGATGTTCTGGGATCGATAGGAATGGTCGTTCCCCGCAAGTTATTCAGGAAATGGTCTGCGTTCTTCAGATGAGCTGGTATATAGTTGAGTAGCGGTGCCAGCATGTGCTGCAAGAACCAGCTGATTGCATCTGTTGGACCTTCCGCATGAGGAAACGATAGGTCTCGTCTTGATGTTGTCATTGCGACGCATGACTCTTCTTCAGAAGCTTCCAGTTTGTGATTTTCACAAGCTGATAGTACGTGGGAATGCACGTGTGCTTGGGAAGAAGTCTGGTCAGGGTCTTCGTTTCCAATTTTGGGCGCAGGACCTTTCTTATCACTTCCTCAAGTTTGGAAACACTCCTGTTTATAGCGGTTTATTGTAGTTATGTTATATGTTGATAAATCTGATAGAACCGCCTCAATCACCTAGAACAACCTCCTGTTTCATGTGTACGAAGCGGAGTGCGTGTCATGTTCAGAACTCCACTCGGAGAAGCTGCACCATCGGTCTACAAAAGGCTCGATGAACGTCTGAGGCTTTCCGGGACCCAGCCAGCTATCCGGATAACCCTTTCTCGAGACATCGTTCCTCGCGCCACACGAATGAGCGTGCACCTGAACTCAAGGTGCGCGTGATCCACAGGAACATAAGTGACCCGGTGGAGAGGAAAATAAAGGAAGCGCTGGAGATTCGAAGGAGGAATCCACCGATCAACAACAGGGAGGAGCTAAGAAGGACAATGGAGATCATTGCTGCACAATGATGTGACATAAGCTGGTGATACGTGACATATGACAAATAGCAGTGTATTAACGACTACCATCTTACCACTGCTTCACCAATCCAGCTGTACCATTTCTATAGGAAATAGTGTATTCCTGTTATTCATATCATCATAGACCATCTTGCAGCATACTTCCGAATCCCTCTCGAACCCATACCTTCCCCTTGCCGAAGCAAAGTTAGATGATGTTGGTGTAGGCTTTCGAATGTAACGTTTGAAGACCTGAAGAAGGGCTTAAAGCCCGAAACGTCGTCTATGCGATAAACGATTTTGACGAGTTTCATTCTATCATTCACAAAGAAGACACAAAACAATGAAGCTCAGTAATTCTCTCATATAACATGGGTAGAGATAGCCTTTCCAGTAGTAGAACTAGTATTCATGTCATACTCACCTTCCGAACGGCCGCTCCAATATCCGCTCCTAGAGCAGGTAGAGGCTCCTCTTTCTCACATACGACGGTTACGGAAGATTTTGAGCTGTGAGACAGTGTAGATGCTATTTCCATTGCTGAAGAAGTGCCACTTGAAGCAATTCTCATGAAAGTTCCTCATCCAAACACTTTGATAAAGAGACTGTACGAGATGGACCTGGATGGATTTTGTAGACAAAAGTGTGCCAGGAAGCTCGAGTTCAAAAGGGTGTCCAATACTAGTTTTTGAAAAAGGTTGCATTCAAGAAGGATTATGCACAGCGTCTATTGCCCAACGGCTTCAAATTTCAATTCAAAATTATTCGATAGTAGCCTTGTGTTTTTTTAATCCATCTTGCATTCAGCTGTCTCACTAACACTATCTAGCACATAATTTGCTTTTGAATCAACATAGAACGTTGCAGTTAAGTGGTCTCCCCTCAGCGAATGCTCTGCGCCTCACGCTCATGACTAGGAGCCATGAACAGCTAGTAGCCCTTTTCTACCTAGAGTCTAGTCCCTCGTCATTTCGTCGCGGTATTCCCTTTTGCACGCTCAGCGCCTCTTTGCCGTATGCCCTACCGCGTCCAATACAGTAAGATCTCACTGTGAGCATTT
This sequence comes from Cooperia oncophora, assembly GCA_036418165.1. NCBI lineage: Eukaryota > Metazoa > Nematoda > Chromadorea > Rhabditida > Trichostrongylidae > Cooperia > Cooperia oncophora. Next base: position 19,541 of record MU966934.1, on the reverse strand, counting down.
CCGACTGTTTCCTTCGCGTGTTCTTCACTAGAGAGTCACCTGGCACCTTTTCTCTCATATCCAAAGGCCAGTGTGAATTTACAAACAAGTTTGCAATTGTACGCTCAATGAAGAGTAGGCAAGTTACAACAGTACCTAACACCGCACTGTTGTTCTGCTAAAAAAAATTATGCTTCATGAACGAAAGTCTCACTTCAGTGGCTAACCACAGATCAGATTCAGGCAAGGTTTTATGGAACAACTCCCTAAGGTACGGTACCCCCCATCCGCAAGTTAAGCTTGTTATCTTCTTCACCGATTTCCTGCTCTGGTTGCTGAGGAATGCTCTCTTAAACTCTCTTTGTTCTGCGGGTTTGTACCGGACACAAAAGACCGCCGACCCGAGTCTACAACTTCATTTCGGCAAACTCGAGTATATTTGATCCTGCTCTCCGGTATGCGCTTATTGAAGAATTGTATGCACATTCTTTTATCTGCATAATCTAACTGAACTGTTCTGCTAACAGAGACTATGGCAACATTCTATCACTACAGTGTTGCTAGTGATACTTAAAATCCCTGAGATGCCGTCGGCTTGGCTATGCTATTCATTTGAGAGCGGCAGCGGGCCTCTTCTTGAAAAAATTTCCCATGATTGGGTGCCGGTCTGCATAGCTGGTGAACTTCAGTAGGGTAGCAAAGACGACTGGTCGGGTAGTTATAATTTGCTTCTATCCTTACGGGCTCTGGGGAAGGCTATCCCGTCAAAATGTTAGCCGGTAATACTGAGTGAAAAACCTTGTGAAGGTGAAACCAACACCTTCCAACAACACGACGCCAGGTTCATGGAGAGCCATAAAAGGCGTCTGCTGAAATATTAGGTTGTTCGAAAAGTCCTGCGACACTTTGACCAATTTTTCGGACTAAATTTTCAGTCACTAAAAGACATCTCCAATCTACAAGGTAATCACCACTAAGGACTAGGACTAGTGCCCTTCTTTTGCACAGCTTCTCATTTCCATTCTTATAGAACTACGGCAACTATGATAAGAAGAAGAGGTGGACCTCATTTTTGAGTAGACGTCGATTTTCGGAATTTTTGCCTTCTTAAGGATGCGGTAGGGATCAAAAAAGGTAGTAGTTAGAGACTGCTAACTTTGATGAATAAGCTGGGTATGGTCGCATTCTCAGATCAAGATCCACGATCTTTTGGTGTGGCCTGATCCTAACATGCGGTCTTCGCATTGCCGAGCGGTAGAGAAAAATTGAGTATTTTTGAAGAATTCAAGCGTGACGTCATCCATGTTGTGAGGTTGGTTAGAGTGGACTGTAGTCCTTAGATCGTAATAACTTCGTGTAGGGA
>MU966932.1:10046-31926 GCA_036418165.1 Cooperia oncophora | reverse complement strand
GCGTCTTATTACTGAGACAGCATCCCTTGCGTGTGATAAGGTCGACGCTATGAAGTGTGAAGGGCCGATCGAGTGCGATTCCCACCCCTTTCCCATGCCACAACGGGGTAAAAGCCAAATACGACTCCCTCTCCATTAGCAACCAAGTGCGGACATTTCCGAGTTTGACAACAGTAAATTCAGCAAAAAAAGAATTTATCTGACATTAATTTTTAGAAACGGGGACAGCAGCTCCCTGTTCGTGGTACGTCAGATGAGGTACGTCATATTCTTGTTGTCATCTGTGCCAATGGACAGAAGAAATATTATTGAAATTGGATTTCTGCTCACATCCATTTTCATAACGGCTTATAGATGCTTTAAAAAAAGCTGTGAAAAATTTGATTTGTTTCAAACTCGGAGGTTTTCGAAGAAGAGAGCTTAATACAGGGAGGGGCAAAGCATTCTTGATGTGGGACACCCTCAAAGTTTACGTTGCACTTAGCGTTGCACTGGGTGACGCTCAAGGCCTGACACGAAGTACACTCTGTGTCCAAAAGATAGATGGGGCGTAATTGCGTACTTACAATTAGTGCAACGGCTGCGGTCTTGGAAGCATTGGTGGTTTTTGCTAATGAAAAAGTTCACTGTTTATGTTCAAAACCTAATGATGCTCAGCCGATGAAAGTGATGTCTGACGAAGCCGTGTACTGTTAGGAGGGGGTGAAGTTTTGCAAGACCGCTGTCACGCTCGCCACTGAGTCCGCTTATTAGCGTGCAAACTGAATGTCGTCCTTCTGATATGAATATCAGTCGTCCAAGATCTTGATCCGGGCCACCTCAGTACCCAATATTATATTTGTTTTTATGTGTGCATTTTTTCAAATCGATATTCGTACAAGTAAATAACAATTATCTCGTTCCCGGTCATCTGATACAATGCTTCAATTTCAGAAGGTCGAAGTGAAGCGGAAGAGTCCGGATGAAGTGAGTGAGGATTTCATGTATTTGATTTTTCTCAAAGGCGTAAGGCACGAAAATTTTTATACTTGATCAAAAATAGTGGCAGGGGTCCAGTATAGAGAGAAAAAAAGCGAAAAAGAAAAAGCGAAGTGCCGTTTGAAAATATACCAAGAAAGCTTTTGTTCTCTATCTTCGCTCTTCTTGTTGGAAAATTAGAATGAAAGTCCTTGCTGCTCGAAACCTTTAGCGAACGAGTTTCAAGCATGAGCCATTCTTCAGATCAAATCAAAGGCAAAAGATTCGCTCAAGTCCTTAGATCGTGGTTCTTGCCATGTGTGGGGTGAATGGGTCACAACTGCAGTAGCGTACTTATTCCCGAGTTGAGAGTGCGAAACGGGAGTGAGGATTTTGATACCCGGGTGCCGTCCCATACACCGCCTGCCGTGCCGCACGGTCAGTAATGCGCCTAACCATGGCCAAACGCGCTGCTTTTCTGTGACCTCTCACTTCTGGTTGTTCTCTGCCGCTGAGTGCGCGTTTGCTGCGGAATGTTGGCGTCGGCGCAGGTGCTGCACATTGAAGATAGTGCGGATGGAGTATGGAGAGTGCACTTAGGTATTACCATGCTGCAGCCTTGTTCCCGTTCACCTTCTGATTGGAGAAAGGGGCCCGCTACTGCAGCTACGGACCCATTCACTGCAGATCCTAGCGCCGGGCTCTCCACTTCCCGCATAATTGCTATGCTCTGGGTCGTGCGGCCTGTGCAGGATGAGGAAATGTGCACGGATATGAACTGATCTTCATATTATCCACCTCATCAATATCAGTAGTAATTTTTGGAATTCCCTTGTCTGTTCAGCGAAGTTCAATCAAAGCTTGGCATAAATTCCGCTTTCCAGGTCAACGCTACCCTTATTTAGGGATTCGAGAGCGACCATCAAGTGGACTATACCCCAGTCACAGATGAATCTCGCGAGCACGAGACCGTTACTAGATCAACCGTTTCGGCTACAAGCGCTCATTCTGGGCTCGGAAGTAAAAAGGCATCGAAGGAGTAATTTTTGTAAAATGTAATCTGTTTTCAGTTGAATATCGAATCATGTATATTGGAGTTGACATTTGCATTAATGTTTCGATAGGATTTGCTCCAATGAAATTTATTTGGTTATATTTAACATTAATATAATGTAATCCTGTACAAATCTACTCACTGAAGGTCAAGTTGATCGACATTTTTTGAACCGCGTGTACTTGTACTTGTGAATAATTTTAAAATAAAAACCTTTTATTTGTTTTTCAGTTTTCCCATTCTAGTTCTCGTACATTTTTATATATAACTGTAATTACTATTCCCAGATTTAAAGACAGCCCCCGCGCTCAAGTAGTACATGGTCGTCCTTCCTTGTGCAGGTAGTTCAGCCCCCAAGCTAGATGTCCCACTCTCGCGACTCCACAGTGAGCGAGGAGCGAGCTACAGCCGCTCAAAGTTCTAGTTCTAACGCCCGCCCAGTTGGACCGCCCCACTTGCTAGCTGCCCTCTGACGGAGAGCCGCTCAGTTGTTCTTTGTTGGGACGGCGGGCATTAATCGGAACTGCATGTACTTTTTGCTGACCGCGCTCGTGCCCATAAATAATTCTGCTCTCCTTCATCACATTTTATTCATTGGGAGCACATACAGTCAACTGCAACCCATCTCGTAAGGCAAAACGCGTAAAAATCACGAATGATGCAATTTCTGTGGTGCAAAAGCTCGACATGCACCAAAAGCTGCACACTGCACGTAACCCCAAATTCGGACGCCAGGTTTTTGAATTTTTCCTTTTTTCAAGTGTTTTTCGTTCGTGTCTTTGTTGTTTTCATTCTTTCCTTGAATTGGATGTTGTCCATTACTGAGAGATGCCATAAAGCGATTTGTGAGCCAGGGGTTGCCCACGGACCGCAGGGCGGTGTAACTGTAAGGGAGCAATTTTGTTTGTGGTGTTCTTGAGGGCTCTTGTTGCTTTTTTCCTTCATTGAGGAATTACTTATCAGCTACTGTTTCATAATTGATCAGCAATTATCCTTGACACTTTTATCGCGGGAGCTGTCTTTAATCCTGGTGTCAGGAACCACGGAATTCCAAAACCTTACCTCAATAAAGAACTCGGTGGTGGTGGCGGGAAGTGGTTATGTTTACCCACTGCGCGTTCAGAGGGCGAATTCCGGTCGTCGGTTCCCCTCCCATGCCAGCTGTACGTTCACACCTTCGGCTAACAGCAAAGTCTGCGGGGACAAAATACCACTACAGTTCTGGGTATTTATTTGTTTATTTTATTTATTTTCCTATACTGCGAGAGGGTGCTGCAACAATTAGTGAAGAGCAAACGACAATTTCAAATTACAATTGAGGAAAATGGGAATAATATCCTAAAATTTTTTTTATCAAATAACCATGACAGTGCGTTTTAGATGATGTAACAAAAAGCCGCTATTGCGTGGTGTTTCTAAAAGCGGAGGTTTTTCGCTTTGCTACTTTCAGGTGTTTGAGTTTTTTCAAATCAAAGATGAACCGTGAAACTGCACCTCCTTTCAGCTCTTTCGATTCTGTCCCCATGTTACCTATTAGTCCATTCATGGTCAGTGAACATTCGAGAGCTCTTAAATCATCCCTATCTGCTATCTTCTGATGAGATTTCCCAATACTTCTTCCAGTGTTTTTGGGAATCTTCTCGCAGTTCTGCTATCCCATTTCGTTAACATTTCTCTGTTACTTGGTCAAGTCCCTTCAGTTTGGAAAATGGCCCTACCGAAGACCAAAGATGCTAAGAGGGTATCTGATAAATGATAATAGAGGTGGAATTATTGCACCGAAGTTATAATGTGAGCTTCATTATAAATTGATACGAAATTTCGGCTTATACAAAAAACAAATGGTTTATAACACATGAAAGCACATAATGTCTGAGCGCAGGCCAGGAGATTCAAGCTGCGGCGGCGCAGCAATATTTGCGGTGCAAATGGCGTCGCGTGCGCGAAAGGTTCGCGTCACGTCAACCAGTTCTGGTGTGACATCCGAACCGGAAACTTATTGAAGCAACGTGAGAGTCCTGAACCAAATCGAGTCAATCTGCTAAGAAATCAGAGTGCGCGGTGACAATGAGCCAGTTTTTCTTTTTTTTTTTTTCTTTTTCTTTTCTTTTTTTCTGTCGCCGCAACACGGATCTCCTGACCCACAACATCCATTCGGAAATGTTTATTTGAAGATTCGTGTTAATTACCTGAACAAATCAGAAACAGAATAAGGTTCAAAGTTTGAAAAAGAATCAGCAGTAGCATTTGGATACGGGCGAATCCTTGCAGCCATTGTCGTCTAGAAATAGTTTACTTGTTACTTCAGTTGTTTGTTAACCTATTATTTACTAAGAGTTCAGTAGCTGCATAAGAGCACGTCTTACGCTGGCGATCCCAGCGAGGGGGTTGTACCCGTGTTTGACTGTTTCTCGTTTTTCCTTATTCAATTACGCTACGGACCCTCCTCTTACCATCCCCACCCGACGACATTTTTCCCGAAGAAAAAGTAGAAGAATCTCAGGAAAAAGCTGCGGACAAGTGGTAGCAAGTTAAGAAAATTCAGGAAAACGGTGTGGAGTGGATAGGGGAGGGGCCGCACCGGAAGAAAAACTTTCGAGGGGGATCGTATTTAAGCGAAGTTTTCCCCAACCCAGACGTGCCCTGGCTACTTGCCCTAGTAATGTAATGTCCACATCGGTATTTATCTAGGCAATACAAGGTGTTACTTTTTAGCACCCGTCCCCAGCGACTCCCTACCCCTGGCTTGGCGTGTCAGTATAATATGGATTTTAGCGCCACGCCAGCCCGTTTTCCAGCAGCCGTAGCCAGATGAGGTGAGCAGTGATTGGTGGAAAATGAACTGGAATGAATGAAAATGCCATTACAAAATCCACGCCACCCTGGCACGCCCGGCCGATACGGTTGTTTACGACTACATGATTGGTTAAAAAGTCCAATATAATAATCAAAATTAGCTCATCAAAGAAAAAACGGCTGATAAAAATAAAACTACCGATGCCATTTTGCGGATGCCGTTATTGCCAAGAAATCGTTAACAGCCGATAGAGTGTATCTGACTTGTGCCTAAAAAAAGAACAAAATTTCTCGGAATTAATATTTGAGAGAGGATACTGTGCTCTTGCAGGCTTGTTCACAGCGGATGATGGGACGTGTCAGTGGTGCCGGGGTTCGGCACGCCGTCAGCTTGTTTTCCACCTGTGGTTGAAGCGGGTAGTTTGACAACAGTTGGTGGAAAACATCGGTTGAAGCGGGTAGTTGCACGAACAGTCGCTGGAAACGAAACGCTTCGACGGTATGGCACGCTTCGCGATCCCAAGAAGGGAAGGGATTGGACTGGCACCGCGCCAAATCCATCCCCTGACACGCCCACCATACGTGGTGAGCAAGGCTGTATATAAGTCATCAATTACCATGCACAAGTCGGCGTTCACGTTTCGCTGAGAGGGTGGAGCGTCGTCCCGAGCTGAGTTCAGTATTGATGAGTACCTCAAAGATTACCATGATAAGAGAAATTGTACCGTTTCTGAGGGCGCTCAATGAAAGGGGAAGGATCAGCGGGCGAGACTCATCCTCTCATTTCCTGCTCATCTGCGCCCTCACCGGGCCTCAGCCAAACTCACAGAGTACTATCTGAGCGAGGGAGCGCAGACTGGCAGAAAATGTGTTCGGACTAGTTTCGCTACCGTCCGCCTTCTCCAAGCCCGTCAACGCTCTTTATGCAGTCACTAGGCAATCACCTGGCACGTTCACTGTCAAGACTCAGCAGTTCGCTTGGCGTTGGAAAATCGATGGGACATGGATGTGCATGGTATGGAACACAATGAAGGCTCAGTGTCATCAGCGGAGCGAGATATCCCATCACCGACACGATCACTGATAACGTGAGGAAGTAGAAGACCCGCTGCACTGCAACAATACAATTTTTGAACCATTAGAAAATTCACTGAAAAACATTTGCAATAATGTGGTATTGTTGTTGTCGCTGCTGATGTGTGAAAGAGGAGGAGAGGATTTGGCGCTGCGCCAGCTCGCTTTCCACCAATTACTGTCGTTTTCCCGATTGAGCAATTGGTGGAGAACGGGCTGGCGCCCGCCAAACTCAGCCACCCTAAGACGTCCTACAGCGAAACGACTGTAATTACAAAATGTGCCAGCTGTTTCGGTTAAGATGTGCCCACTAAAAAAGTGGCCCAAGAGTATCCTCGCTGACGTAGGTGATGGTGCCACGTCGAAACCAAGTTGTTGATGGAGACTCCGCCCTTTCTGCTAGACTATCTCTCTGCTACTCTAATCGTCTGTATGCTACGCCTCAACCTTGGTTAGGGAACGGTAGGGAAGGAGCAGGGAGGCACGGCTGAGTGGCACATGCTTCCCCCCGCGCAGCTACATTAGCTCCCAAATTTCAAACTTTCCACCGTTCGTGGAGAGGGGGGCGACGTATATTCCCATCACAATACACGATTATTGCAGGCACGTTTCCTTACAGAGGAACCCATAATCATGGGCCCGCTTTTAATGATGTCCTAGCCCACATTCAAGGTGTATGGGGCTGCGCTGAGGTATTACCGTCATTACAGTAATTTTCTAGTACAGTAAAGCCTTGACGATAAGGCGACGGCGGTCTACTTACCTATCAAGGGATGGTCAGTCGTTGCCGGAGACAAGAAAGCAACAGCAATCCAAAGAGCAACTTGACAAAATGGAGCCAACAGTTGGTTAGCGTTTGCCTAAAAAGAGTCATCTGGAGTCATTAAACTATTACCGCAGTTCGGCGACGGGGGCATTTTGTACTTTGATGCTTCCCATCGACGTGTCGACCCATCTAGACAGCCTCTTCTCGAGTTGACAGGTTTTACCATGATGGCTTGACGAGCTTGCTCCAGCTTCACAAGAGTTCACAGGTTTCACCAGAGTGAGACTTGTAAACCGGAACTAGTGAAGCAACGAAAGTGCAAAATGCCCCTCCGTAGTGACCACAGAAAGGATGAAATAGTATGCGTGTAGATCAAAGCGAGAGTGGAACGGATGGCGCTAGGAATAACAGCTGCATTTGGGCCACGTCCAAATGTACGCGACGTCGCGTGGTGACCTCACGCGCTACTTTACTCCTCGAGTAAACTTACATCTTTCACACTTGCAAAACTGTTCGCAGGGAAGGCCAGGAAAATAAGGAATACGTTGAGAAGAAAGGTGCTCCACTGGATCACTTCAAGGAGGATTGAGTTGCGTGAGATTACAAAAGAAATGACAACCTGGAAAAAAGACCTTTCAAAAGACCAACGCTGATTGCCATTCAGAGAAAAAAAAAACGGAAAAATAGAAAATTTGAAGCGAACCATTTCGAAATCCTCATATTCAACGGTCACCCACTGCACGATAGTCTTTATGTGAACCATTGACCACTCGGCATTTCCCTAAAGAAGTGATTTGTTGCAGCTTTGTTCGCTGCGGATGCCGGGGCGTGTCAGTGAGGCGGATTTGACGCGACGCCAAACGAGCGAGGACAATGATTGGTAGAGGACGGGCTGGCGCCGAGCTAAACCCACCTACATGACACGCCCCAGCATCCGCAGTGAACTAGACTGTAATATTTGTTGACTCAATAGCTGTGTGACTCCTTACCAGAGTGTCATTTTCACTGGTATGAAGGTGTGGAAGAAGAATTATATTGGACGCATTTTCCTTAGCCATAAGCAGCAAATCGCAGTTCATGCTTGTCCTTTGGGTAATTGCTCATCTCGAAATGTGAACAGAGTACAGTAACCACGGCTGAGTAACATTGTCTCTTCCGACTTTCTGGAAGTTTGTCGAGCTTTCCGTGGAAACGTGTTTCTTCGATACTGTAATAAAGCATTTATGGATATTTTCGGACTTTCCATGAACTATAAATCGAAAGTACACTTGCTATTACTTCGCATTAGACGCAGCTCAGCTTGGAGGGGGGAGGTGCATTTTGCACTTTCGCTACTTCCCATCATCGTGTCGGGTCATCAAGTAGAGATCTTCGGAATCTTGTGATACCAGTCAGAGTTTGTGAAGACCACTTGTCAACTCCAATATAGAATACCTGTGAGCTTCTGTAAAGTAATGAACACGACAACGGGAAGCAGAGAAAGTGCGAAGTGCCCCTCCAAGCCGATTTGCATCTAACAATATGGTATTATCTGACAACGAGGCTTCCCAAAGCTCTTACACTTTCTCGAAGATCAGCTCAGGAACGTGTCGTTGTACGAGATCATTCGATTGTCGTTTTGCTGTCCAATATGTGCAAAGGCTTAGAGCTACGCTCATTGTCGATGAATGTTCATCCTAAATTTCTGCACTTAAAGCCTAGAGATAAGCTAGTGTAGAACCGATGTAATACACAGTCCATATCCGGCAGCTGCTCATAATTCGCGCTTTGAGAGATTCTATTCGTTTCTTGAGTTATTCCACCTTGCCGGGCTTCTGTTTCATATGAGCTTCTTTTGGATTCAACTCGGAGCGGTGAATCGTTACACTCGTTGTCACCGAAGTAAACTGGGGCGCGAGTTTTGGCGGGGCACGTGCCCGTTTTCCATCGTTCATAGCGGCTTCGAGCGTTGAATGGGTGGTGAGATGGGGGTGGGCACCGTGCCAAAACCTACACCACGCTGACTGATTACAGTGATGACGACGTGTCTTAGAGACTAGTTTGTAACTTTTGAAAACCTCCCTCAACGCCCGCTATAACAACAAGTTTTCGGCGGATTGCGTCGGCTGAGATCCGTTTGCGGCGAGCGGTGCCCAGCGGGTGGGCATGTTCCAAATGAATCAGCACGAACTTCACCGAGGATCGCTAATGCTGGCGTGTAAGAAACGACCTAAGACATGCAAGTTAGGCCAATGTACTACTGCAACATGGATCCCCCCTTCATTCGCGCGAGTGAGTAGGCCGCAAATTGCAAGCAGTTTGCTACTTTTCTCCAAGCAAAAGGGCACGGGACGGGAAGCTGGAAGAACTTATGCGCAAGAAGAGGATCTTTGTTGAGAAGGGGACGAGTCACTGAAAGTCGCGTGAGATTACCCTCGCGCGTGGCCTCTAATCCTCGGCATAATGTCCCTTTCACAGCCATGTCGGCTTTGCGAAATGAATTACCTTTGGCAAAGACATGCGAATCCAAGGCTGAAATGCCCCTTTCGCCAGTGGATCTCGCTGATCAATAAGATCGCCCTAACGCGCACTGGCTCTGGTACCGCGCTGAGATCCCTTTCGCTCTGAGCCTTGGAAGAATGCCCTTTGCTAGAGTTCTTATCAAAGAGGACACAACCGATGGATGTGATGACAGCCGCGAGATTGGGGCCATGCAAAAAGAGATCTTTGTTGAGGGGGGATGACTGAAAGTCGCTGAGATTCCCCTATCGCTTCCTCTGACCCTCGATAAGGTCCCTTCCACGCCATCTCCTTTGCGAATTGAATCACCCTTGCAAGGGCTGCGTAGAGATACTCAGCTATAGCCAAACACGCTAGCTTTTCTAGCTTCTCTCACGTTTTGCTTGTCTTACTGCGTAATTTCCTGCAAGGTTTTCATATTTTCATATCGACGCCACCGCGGTTGCAGGGATAAAAGCGGTACCGGCGTGTATTGCTATTGCCTCCAGCGAGCTAAGTTCCTGTACAGAGGAAAAGGAGAAATCTGGGGCACTGCTGCAGCTGCGGACGCAAGGTCACCTCGCACACGGGCGGAAGCCGAACCTTAGATTTGAGTGTGCAGTTTGTCTTTAGGGATCAAAAGTGTTTAAGAAGAACTGAAATCCATACCACTTGAAGAAGGCGGAAGATTCTCAATGAATACAGTCACTTCCAATGGCGATGATGATGCTTAAAGCACAATACACTTTGGTTAAAAATTAGATCACGGATCAGTCATTGCGGCTACGCACTTACTGATACTCATGAGAAGGCTTTTGGGTGCTGCCCAAAGTCTAGCGGAATTCCTAGGCCGCTCTAAAGTCGCTATATAAAGCACCACTGGACTGCGAGCTATATCATATGAAAGCAACTCCGAAAATAAGCCGTAAGAATGATATTTTTCCCTCTCTTCAGTGTTCGTCTAAGGGCACGTGCGAAACGAACACCGAACATCTACACCCTCTGGAGAATTACATTAGATATCTTTCACTCCTTGATCGGGTTCTAAAAACTAAAGAATGTACCCGCCACAAATCACCTATCCGCAGCGCCTCATCGTGGCGTGGGGGTGAACGGTTTTGGACTGTTCCAAAAACGTACCAATGCGGAGGGTGCCACGTCAGAGCCTGGCGAGCTACGCGTGGTTAATTTTCTTCTCGCCGAAAACAGTAACAACTATGGGCCTCATTCCCCTGAAGCTGAGGGAACCACCGACAGGGCGACGTCGGCTGGGACCGCTCGGACGAGGCTGCTAGAATCACAGGGCCAACGGAGATTTGAGTCGCCCAGGACTAGGATGACGATCTGTACTTTCAACGCACGGACGCTTGCATCGGAAGCTCACATCGAAGATCTGATGTTGCAAGCCAGGAAAGATCAAAGTATGACGTCATGCGGAACTGACCAGAGATCGAGGAGGCCATCGCGGCCGCTAACACGCCGTGTACGAGACTGAGAAGAGCTGTTCCTTGGAACATGCGACAGCAGAGGCGTTGGCGGTGTGGGCGTCCTCGTCAACACGCACTTGGCCATGAACATCGATTCGTACGAAAGTCTGACGACCCGAATCGGACGTTTGCGATTGAGAAGATGTGGTTCAACTCCAGCTTTGACAATCTTCGTCGCCTACGCACCAACATCAAGCTACGACGAGGATGAGCTCGAAGCGTTCTATATGGAATTGGAGAAGTTCTACAAGGAAGATCATACCTTCTTCAAGGTCATCGTCGGTGACTTCAACGCTAAAAGATTGAGAACCAAGAAGAACGGCTGAAGAACTTCACATCGGAACTCAAGGAACGGAGTGGAATGAGCAGGGTGAAAGGCTGTCTGAGTTTATCATGTCGACCCAATACGCTATCCATGGTACTCGGCAGTTCCAGAAGCCCTACTCTCTACGCTGGACATGGGAGTCTCCTGGTGGACAATTCCATAACGAGATCGACCACATCATCTGCAATCGAAGGTTTTGCCTGACCGATGTCGCTGTTGTCCCTAAGTTCTACACGGGATCCGACCATCGCCTCCTTCGCGCAAGATTCCGCTTTTCGATGCGAGGAGAGAGAGCCGCAAAGTTCAAGAAGCGAAGCCCCAAGACCACCATCAACTGATCACTTCACTTCTCCTCGTCTGGCTCTTGGGAGGATTCTGTCAATCGACGAACATCGACAAGGAATACGAACGGCTTGTTGCACATCTTCACGACTGCGCCAAGAAGTCAGAGGGTTCCAAGATTACCAAGAAGCGTCTATCTCTGGAAACTCTCGAGCTGATTCGCCAACGTGGAGCCGCACGAGCCGCAGGCAATTACCAGCTGACGTCTGAGCTTGCGAAGCTATGCAGAGGAGCGATAAAGAAGACCTCAAGGAGAGAAGAGCAGCAGTACTGGTGGAAGCCGCAGAGGCTGGGAAGAGCATACGCAACGCCCGCCGCGACTTCGCCAACTGTAAGACCAAGATGACCCCGCCCTCCGACGTCCGGAATGGAACAAATCATCCGCCATTCCAGAAGGGCAATGGAGAAGGTCATCCACGACTTCTACTCGGATCTCTTTGACAGCCACGTCCACGCTGCAACCATACCGCTTGGAGCAGGATGGATATGTCGTTCCTGCAGTTCTCTCTTCCGAAGTCCGACACGCCATCTCGTCGGTGAAGAATCGTACGGCACCCGGTCCCGACAGGATCAGACCCGAACATCTGAAGAATCTTCCGCCAGTTCTCGTCAAAACTCTGGCTCGACTCTTCACGCGCTACCTGTCGGAATGCAAGGTACCCACCTCGTGGAAAACCAGCAAGACTGTGTTGCTGTACAAGAAGGGAGACCTGTACGACATTGGCAATTATCGCCCAATCTGCCTGCTGTCTGTAGTCTACAAACTCTTCACACGAGTCATCCTTAACAGGATTGGAAGAACACTAGACGAAGGACAGCCATGCGAGCAAGCAGGGTTTCGAAGAGGATTCAGCACGATCGATCACATCCACACGGTAACGAAGCTCATCGAAGTATCGCGAGAGTACAAGATGCCGCTATGTCTCACGTTCATCGACTTGAAGAAAGCCTTCGACTCCGTTGAGACAGAAGCGGTTATCGAAGCCCTGGGCAACCAGGGTATTCCTACTCAGTACATCAGGATTCTTCGTGAGCTCTACAGCAACTTCACGACCAAGATCTCACCATTCTACAAGGAGATCATCATTGATGTGAAGAGAGGGGTCCGACAGGGCGACACCATCTCGCCCAAGCTCTTCAGCGCCTCTCTCGAGAACGTCATGCGTCAACTGGAATGGGAAGACATGGGAGTGAAGATCGACGGTCGGCAACTACACCATCTCCGCTTTGCTGACGACATCGTTTTGATAACACCAAACATCGAGCAAGCGGAACGAATGCTGGCTGAATTCGACTGCGCGTGTGGAAAAATCGGTCTACGGCTGAATCTAACGAAGACGATGTTCATGAGAAACGGATTGGTTTCTGATGGCCCCATTCACAGATCGAACGGACGACCGATCTTCTGAATGCCTCTAGCTAAGTGTACGCTAGTGTTCGTGAAATCAATATGATGAATGACCTAGCTCCAGAGCTGAGCAGGAGGAAGCGAGCGGCTTGGGGAGCCTTCAAGAACATCGAGGGAGTAGCGAAGAAGACGAAGAACACCAAGCTCCGTGCCCACCTCTTCGATTCCGCGGTCCTTCCTGCCTTGACGTACGCCTCAGAGACTTGGACTCTACGAAAGCAGGATGAGCATGCGGTCGGCGTTATTCAACGCGCCATGAAAGGGCGATGCTCGGAGTTTCCCGCTACACGCAAGTGAGAGAGGGAATCCGGGAGCTCCGGCATTCCGCAACGATCGAAGATGCAGAGACGAGAGTTGACCGCGCCATTTGGCCAAGGTTTCGAAAGAATCAGGTGGGCCGGACACGTTAATGCGTTTTCGAGGACGAGCGCGCTTGGACGGGCAGAGCAGATGCACGCGACTGGATTCCACGCGGGATGTCAAGCGAACGCCTGGACGACCGCCTATGCGATGGTCAGACTTCTTCGTGAAAGCTCTGAACGAACGGTATGAAGTTCATCGTGTCCCTCGAGCTGAGAGAGTTCATTGGGCAACTCTTGCACGTTGCAGGGACGAATGGAGACGTTACTGGCGCCCGCTCGAGGAACTCGATGATCAACGGGAGCACAGGTGATACAGGTGAAAGAGATGTACCAAAATCATGGCCAGCCTACATCGAAGTAACCGCACCCGTGGCTCACCTGCTGTGCTTCGTCACTCAAAGAAGGTACGGTCCACGATCCTGTGAAATTGGAAAATATGACCAAAGAAGGATAATGTGCCCGCGGCAAAGCACCCTGTATAAAACGGTTTCCCCGGTAAAAAAATTTGCAAAGGGCGAGCGGGTTACAGGGCGCAATATAGACTCAGTAACCCCTCCTTTTTTCCAAGTAAGCTCCGGCCTTCAGACCTCCGCCTTCGATGCTGCCTTTCAGTGGAAAACGAAGCTGCAGGGCGAAAAAGCAGGAAAATCGCCACTTGCATGGTCGTAGAGATCTTACCGGAGAATCAGCTGTGCGGATGAGCGCATAAGTGTTGGAGATGGAGTTACTGAGCGCTCTAACGAAACTGGGGATCCGAAACGAAGATTCTATGTGGGGCAACTGGGGATGTTTTTTTGGTTTGTTGCTTCCATATATCGGTTACTCGGGTAGAAAGCTTAGTGCGTCTATATTGCAGTCCCCCTAATCCACTATCATGTGATTAGCCGAATGATCACGCTAGGCTTTTGGGCCTTTGAGGCATAACATTTGTGAAGGCAGTGGCAACGATAGGTCCCTAAATAATCGGAGTAGTACTGATACGCTGGCAGGTAACTTCTGGCGCCTCCTGCAGGCGGCTGCGTGCGCATTTTGCGAAGAGGACGCCTTATATAGGCCCTATCAGGCTTTCCAACGTACCGACCCAGACGCCAAACCCGCGCGCCCGCTCCACGAATGGACGTACGGCGTACTGATGCTTCTACTGCTTAATTTGCGAAGTAAATTATGAAGCGAAGGGATTGGTATGGAGCGGCCGCAGTGCTGCATGGATATATGAGTACATACATGCAGCCGTATTTACCGCAGCGGTTATTGGCACGATGCCAACGGGAAACTCGTCCGAGATTGCTTTTCGAGACATTAAGAACGGAGGCTTTTCTTAGCAAATTTTGACGTTTTAGTTCCTTTTTCATCAGTTCCCCACTATATTGCACCCAGCTAACAAACGCAAAAACCGAGTACCCGTATTAATCAGTGGCCAACCTGACCTAACAAGTACCAATTCAAGAAACTGAGCACCAGAAAGCACAAAAGAAACGCTTACTTTCTGAATCGACGGCGCTATCGATTTCATTGATTATAGTTACAATAAATATAAAATGGAAAGTGCAGAAGAGCATTCAGGCTAAGTAAGAGGCTTCAGGTTCAAGTGACCGAAATAGGTCATCCCATTAGACATCCAATGACGTGTAGAGTATCAAGTGTCCTGGGCGCTTATTCTGTTCATTCCATCGAATTTATTAGTTTTCCATAATATTGGAATAACATCATACTAAAGCAGTGGAGCAGATGGGCAAATTTTTAGGAAAAAATAAAAATAATAGCAATAAGCAATAATAGGAAAAGGTAAGTAATACTAGTAAGGCTATAAATAGCAGTGAATACAAATACTGGCAGTGATAAATGGTAATAAGGTGGTGTAAACGTTGTGCCTTGAATAGTCCACCCCGCAAAATCTCAAAAATAAGCTTGAACATCTGACCTTCAAGTGTTAATGTTCCACCCCGCTCATCTCACGTTTTTTGCCGGGCAGCGCTATTTGGCGCCAAACCGCCCGTCGCGCACCGGAAAATCGATGTAAATCTGCAATATTGGGGTTGGTTAGAATCCTCATTCCAAATAGCACAGAATAGCGGCGCCAGTGCCAGGGTGGACGTTATTTTTTATGCGACTTTTTGTTATAAACGCATCCATTCCGGTTTACAGAACTCGTGAGGGCACGAAAAATGACCCATGCCGTTCCTGAGAGGCCAGCCGCACATTGCTGGGGTGACACGAGTAGTAGCAGTAGTTCTTTCAAGCACAAGAATAGGTGGCATCGAAAGGGGTTGGGTCTGGTTTTGTGGGCTAGCGCGCAGAGTTTCCACCAATTTTTTTTTTCGTCTTCCCCTCCTTCTCAAAACTGATGGAGGGCGGATTGGATTTGCTTCAAATCCAGCCCCTCCCCCGCGGACACGCCCCTGCAGTCTCGGCGAACAAGACTATACTCGACAAAGTGAAGGGAAGATGGAATAGAGCAAGTGAATAAAATTCGCGTTAAAGCAGTGCCGCACGTTCACTTGATGTTCCTAATATCATAGCCCTCCCCATAAGGATGCAGTATGTACTAGTTTTGCATCTCACAAAGGCGAGAGGATAGCGCCTATCGCTAGTAAAGAGTCGACCGCCCCGCCCACCTGGCGACCACGACGCCCAACTTTCATTTCCTAATGTTGCCCGATGGTACTATTGTTCTTTGCTGCTTCTCTCCACGTCGAGTGGTGAGAGTGAGGTGATAAGGGAAAACAGCTGACATCAACAAGTGAGCACTCGTGCGACCGCACCTTCTCTTCGGGCTTTAAGCACGTACAAAACACTCTATCGGCGGTATGAAACTAATTTATAGGGCTATTTTTGCATGTTTATTCTTTTTGATTTTTCTTGACTGAACAGGTTTCTTGCTAGCCCCTTGCCTATCACTGTCTGAGGCGCGCATATTCTCTTCAAGTTTGAAGGAGGGCGCTGCCTTTAAATAATTTATTTACCGGGTGAAAACTCACAGATTGAGCAGAAATATTGCGGACATTGTACAAGTGTATTGAAAGCTGTTATAAAGCGAAGTAAAAGTTAATTGAAAGAATACAGGGCACAGGAAGGGTCATAACACCAAACCAGTAATACTGCAATAAATACTAGAACAAATACTTATGGTGATTAGGTGAGCCATGCCAGAACATACGGGAGCAGAGATTTGACTGAAAAGCAATCCAGTCAAACTCTGCTCGCCGATAATGTTTCCTGCTAGGTCGGGAGCGAACATTGATCGCTGTTTCATGCACGCTCGCGACCGCTCGCTTTGCGCTAGGCACTATTGAAGGGAGGCACGAATGAAGAAAATAGGTGATTCGTTCATATGTCCAGCCACCGTTAAGTAAGAAAAGGCTGGTTTTCAGCGACCAGGGAACTGTCCTGTTTGATGCTCACCCGAAGTGGCCTTCCGCCAAAAAGAAAAACCTATCACGCGTGCTTTCAGGCGCTGGTAGGAGTCTTGAAGAGCGACGAAGGAGCGAGCAATGACGTGCTGGGGGTGGGCGATTGCTGCAACGCCCTTTTTGGTTGAAGGCAGAAGGGGGTGTGACCAAACGCGCTTTCACGGGCAGTGACACTGGCACTAACGCGCCCGCCCGGTAAGCCACCATACCCACTGTATTTCAAAGACAAATTCGACGCTGGTTGTAGTGAATACGGAACGAGCCCCCGCGCCGTTGTGGGCTTTTTCAGTGAAGCGCGAACCTTCTTCAGCGACCAAGAGGCAGTTGCAGCCACTGAAGCAGGAAGCACAGTGGGGCTAGACTCCAACACCTCGCGATGCAGTCTGGAATGTGCTCCAAAAGAAGAACATGCACAGCATACCGGAGAAAAACTGAAAGGCAATACACAAGTTTTCAGGACATTGAAGTACGCTTCCCAGAAAGGAAAGGCAAGTTAGAGCACTCGAAGACAATATGGGACAAATTATAGCACGACAGAAGGTTAAGTGAAATGTGAAATATTATAAGCTTTTGAAAAAGGATAGAATAGCACTCAAGAAGACCGGTAGAGTTTTCACTGCGGTAGACGCTGGTGACGTCGAAGGTGGTGGAGCGTTGACGACTTCAGATGGCACCACTTCGGTGTGGCTTGTTTATAGGGCCACTTTTATGCTCCTCACAAATCCGGACTCGGACTCAGCCAGCACAACTGAAATAGGGTAGAACTGGCACAAAGAAATAGCACACTTGTTAGATACATATCACTAATAGGCAGTACATTCAAAATACTAATTGGAGCTGTTCGGTTTGGGAGGGCCATTCTGCACTTTTCACCTACTCCTGTTTGTTCGTGCATGTTTACTTACCAAGGTCAACACCTTTGGTGAGACCCTGTATAGCCTGCTGGCGAAAGCGTGCAAAAACAGGTGCAAGTGAGGCCATTTCGTCGCAGGAGTTTACAAGTCTTTGCAAGGTGACCTAAACTAGTCCTACAAAGTGCTCTTCGCTACCCTACCAAGCCAAACTGCACCTTTTCACTAAGGAGCCGATAGTAAGGCTGGCAAACTAGGTTAAAAAGGAAACATTCTGAGTCAACTGGAAAATGCGAAAAAGCGGTCGGAACCATATCCACTGACGTGCATTTTTGATGCAGTCTTCCATTTCGTAGCACAATGGCTATAAGTCTCCACCCATATAACGATCGCGGAATGTTTCTCTATGCAAAGCAACAACATTAGATAATGTAGAGATATACATATAGCGAAACAGCTAGATAAGAACGAGTAGCTACTGTTGATCGAAAATCAAGGAGATCAGCTCTTGGCGTTGGAGAAAATAGCCTTGCTCCAGACAACTACGCCCACATGCCGTTGATCAGAGGTTGTTAGTAGACAGTAGAAAATAACACAATCCCATACGTGAATAATACAATGAAGTCGCACTCCTAATGGTACTTCTGAATCATTTCGTAACAATTTAATTAAGGGAAAATTCCGCGCTGATTGAATAGGCGGAGACAGAGAACTGCCACTTTGGCGGTCACCCCCTGTTCACTGTCCTAGAAGAAGCGACGCACCAATATTTGCACTTGCAAGTGCATACCTGTTCATCTCCGCCTATTTGAGGTGGGGGGGGGGCTGGGTAGCTATTATTTCACTTCATGTCGTCTGTCCTGCCACTTCTACAGAGCTTCTTTCAACTGATGTGCTCTGGCTGCGAGGGTTCAAAGGTAAGAAAAGGATGGAGGAAGAAGAGAACACTAATTGTACGAAGGCGAGAAGTTCCCCGGTTGACAGATATGCTACACTGGTGACAGGTTTTTGAAGTCTGGTGTACATGAGAGGTGTCGACACTCTCTTCAGTCTATGAGAGCACAGACAAGCAGACGTGACGTGACATAGTTGCGCCACTTCGCGGTTTTCCCCCGACCACCGCTGCCCCGCTGCAAATGTTCCCATACGTGCTGGCAGGGGTCTTAAGGCATAGCTGAAATGCAGAAGCTTTGAAAAGAAAATAAAAGAGCTCTGAAGATAATAAAGGACAAGGACCACAAGTCCCCACATAGAGAACCTGAAAACTAAACTAAAAATTGCAAGTTGAAACTAGTATTCAGACCTAGAACCATTCCAGGAACTAAGTTAGAACTAAAGTAGTACGAACGAAACACCCAATGAATATTTATCATTAACCAGTATGAAGATCAGATCTCTCAATGATAATGCGTTGACCATCAGGATAGCGAAGAGATGAAGATGAAGCCTTGTAGCACAAAACTAATCAATAAATTTCGGAAAATTAATCGAACTGATGAAACCGAAAAAAACTGCAGCCTCCTGGACTCATTCCAAACCAATAGTTCTTGTTAAAAGATTAATTCTCTTTACAACATTTTCGACGAGGCCAGGTTTTCCTTCCGGTTGAGTAGCATCGCAACCTACTTTTCCATATTCGGGTACCTAAATGAAGCAGTTTTTCAAAAGACCAGTTTCTGAGGAAAGTTGTGTTTACAAAAAAATGAGTTCGACCAGTCCATAGCAAAGCGTTTGGGGAGGGCTTGTCCATGGACCGAATTCTAAACGCCACGAGGGCTGTGTTTCAGTGAAAGCCTCAATAGTGTGAGGGTGCGATGGGCGCTGTTCGGCTTTGAGGGAGGGGCGGGGGTGCACAAAATGGTACTCAGCTAACTTGTACAGGCCACCTTGGAAAACCTGTGAAGTCCTGTGAGCAGAGCGGCTCAGTCGCATCGTTTTGCAGGAGTGTGCAGGTCTTACCAGAATGAAACCTGTTATTCAACACGAGCTAACAAAGGAACTGGCGAAAGTGTAAAATGCCCTCTCCAAGCCGAACAGCAACCATCACTCAATTTGCGTTCCCTAGTCTTGTTAAGAGAGAAAGAGAGAGCGACATGCGGTTCTGCCAAAGGCACGATCTTAGGATTGATTCCTGCCCACGTCAGGCAAGCCTTCTGTACATCACCCCCCCAGAATCCGACGTCAGCGTAGCTACCCTGGCCATCTTGAACAAGATCCATCCCACGAGCTGATCATAATCCCAAACGTTGCGTCGTCATGGGCAGAGCTCAGAAACGGCCCCTTCCTTTTTCACTGTTTTTAGCGAAGTGGCGTATGCTGGCAACCGAGAATTTCGCCGTGTCAGCGGGCGTCGCGTGCGACATCGCGGCCGCTAATGACGACGATTTCAGGTGGTGTTGTTCGAGAATAGAAATGTATGACAGACATAAGTATCCACCATATTTTTGCCTACATAAAATCCGATTTTTTTTTTTTGCCCTTGCCAAAGGCGGGGGAAAGGCCTGTGCAAAATTCAAGGATACGTCGCGCCCATTGCGCGCGCGACGAAGCGGCAATTTACGATCCTTCTGCCCGTCTCCCTTAGAAAGTTAAGTTGCACCAACGAGGAAAGCGCAATGAAGGTATTCCCTATATGACAGGTCGCGGAATATGCCATTGAAGTACTCCCAACTTGCCGACGGCACTACTCTGTCCAAACCATTTCCTAACGGGAGTTCGCTTTCCTCCCATCTTAATCGTGGCGACGATTTTGGTGCCAGTGCAACTGCACATTGAATATCCTCGTTTTATCGTAAGCTCATGTTTACCAGTATCACCAAAATGCTGAAATAAGGTTACTTACTCGAACAGTAAAGTAATGCCGATGGTCCCATATGTAGCTATTTGACTGATCGTGGTAGAACTTCAACTTATCCGAACAAGTAAAGTCTTCGCCACGCGGCTGTCCAGTGCATTCGATATAGTACGAACCTGGTTCCATAGAATCCGGATACCTGGGACAGATGCAGTGTACAGTGGGAATTCACAACTTTATCCAACTAGGAGTTCTTTGACCCTCAGAAGAAGAATGTGGCGTCTGCTTAGCAAAAAAAGGTTTGGTGCCGGCACCATACACCTAGAATCACTCAAATGTTCAAAAAAATTGCCCTCAAGGCTACTATGACTGTCCGAGGTATCACAGGTATCACGTGTATGCTGTGTACGCCGAAAGTACCTAGGCCAGTTACGCCAGTACTAGGGGCGCTAGGCAAAAAAGTTTCAAACAGACGAGATATTCTTGTTCAAAGGGTCAACCCTCCTCCCCCCTCCCTAACGGAGTTTTTGTCGAATCTACCACAGCAGACTATTTTGATCAAAATCTGCCCTGAATTTCAAGACGTGTGGCAGAAAATATTAAAGAGTACAGCTTGAACTTGCCAGAGCTCCACATACAAAAACATTTTATAATAGTTACTGCTTACTCCTAATAATCCTTACCAAATTTCCGTGCTATGATGATAGGGTTTGTTGAGAATGTTGACATCACATGGACGACTTGTTTCTCTGTCACCCGACCCATTCTCAACTTTTTCACAGGGCGGTAAATGGGGGACAATGTCGCGTCGGAATACCACGCGGTAGCTGAACATATGGGTGAAGATATTATCAATACCAGCCAAAATTATACTCAATTCAAAACCATTTGATTTTGCGTGAATTCCAAGCCAATGGACTATTTACCTGTCCTTAATCAACGCGTCGAAATTCATAGCGAATTGAGCGGTTCCAACTCGAGGTTCGCCAAAGGTGTAAATTGTAATCTTATCGCCTGGCCTCAGACCTCAAAAATGTGGATAAGACTGGAAAACAGCTGACAATAAATACAGCCTAGCCGGAGAAGTGGGCCTCTAAGCTCTCTGATAGTGTTTACCTTCTTTAGCGGTACGAGCAGCTGCTAAAGCAGCTAGGGCGCCTCCAAGCGAATGACCAGTGAAAACAACTTTGTAATCCTTAAAAGAAAGAATGAAATTATCCACAGCCTTGAGGCAATTCCAGTAGCGGCGGTTACTCGAAATTCTCAAGATACCAGCAAACATGCACGAAAAGTAACTTACAGCATACTTTGGATCCTTCAACACCTGTTCAACGGGTGGCCACAGTACATCATGGCCATGCAGGAAATATCCACTCACCTGAATGTCTTTGGATGAAGTCTTTGAAAAGGAGGCTCACGGACAATAAATATTTACTGGAATATGGTGTTACGAGCGTAAAAGAGACTAAATTGGGCAATTCAGGAGATGCTGGTCAGGAGATCCGCGTTGCGGCGAAACTGCTTTTCATTTAGTGTGGTGCTGCACAACCATTGTGAACGCTACCCTTTACGTGAAAAATAATACCGCATCGGCATTCTACGGTCTGCACGTCACAGGATCGCTGATGTAGTGACTGCACTCCCTCCCTTTGAGGAAAAGTTGGATTATGGTAAACCAGTCGGATCGCCCGGCTGTCGCCGGGCGCTCCTCCTTCTGTGACATGGCCCGGCTTCGCCGGGCCATGCGGATTTGCCGCGTGCTAAGTTAAGGATCGT